>CAXIVR010000010.1:6144792-6437292 GCA_964035755.1 Teleogryllus oceanicus
CATAGACTAAAGAGGCTTTTTTTTGCGATTTGTTTGATACTGCCGGAAATGTATTTTCATCTATAGGAGCAGAGGTGGATTAAAGCAAGAAGACGATCCCGTGCAGCATGGCCAGCAGCTGAGGAAAACATTCCAAAAACCTGTCACTTCATTTTAGCTTAGTTACTATTGTATTAGGACGCAGCCTGCCTGGTGGGTTTCCCCGACTAGCGGGTTTTCCTCCAAGTCGAGCGGCGAGTGAGGTGGTGTGTTTCTGTATTAAAGATTACAGTCGCTCGGGGTGAATACCAGGCTGCCGTGTAGCGCGCAATGGAGCAATGCTATTCAACTCAAATTGTCTTAACTTTCCGCCTATGAATTTATAATTCGTCAAACAAAATTTGCCACATTTCTGTGTCTATTTTAATATTTCATTTATCTTTTTAAAAGCTGCACTTAAATTATACTTGGTTTCTACTAACTACTTACTACTTAAATATATTTTACATTTGTATATAATATTACATGTCTTTGTATGCATCTGACATGTGGTTAGGCGGAAGAGCGGGCCTGATGGCCCGAGCCTCGCCATATCAATAGAGGCATTATTATTATTATTATTATTATTATTATTATTATTATTATTATTATTATTATTTATGACAGTTAAACTCCAAATTCGCTATACTTATATAGTAGTGGATTTATTTTTTCGACCCATAATTTCACACTAAAAGGGAGATTTTAAATTTGTGAATAAGTGTATTTTTTGCGTTTAAAATAAAAGAATGAAAAGCGTCATGCAGACATTTTACAAAAACCTAAATTTTGGCCGCCCTTGTACGGTGCACTGCTTGCACTAGGGTTGACCTGGCCGTGGATGAAATAATCAGAAATCTCCAGTTCTCTGTGGAAAAACCTCTACGAACTGCAGAATGGGATTTTGTGTCAGCTGTTTCTTAATAAATTAATAAATAATATCAACTTGCTGAATGAATGACACTGCACTAGGCAGATTATAAATCCCGAAGGCTTCGGACTCCCGGAATATATGCAATACGTATGTGTAGAAAGCAGTAGGAATTGTTTAAACAAATACAACACGATTTGGATTTTGATTAACATTGGGGCTTATTGGGGCGTTGGGGCATTGAACAAATCTCCGAGACAATCCATTTATTCTCATTCACAGAGTTTTATTCAAACCGTCTGACTAATAAGCGAATTATCGGGCGAATTCGAGAATTAACCTTATTTAGGACTTTAACCATAACATCGTATTCAAACTGAGAAAAGTTCTAAAACTATATGTTTCCGGTGACTTACAAAACTTGCAGAAAAGCGGAATATCACTACGTTGCTCCGAATTGTAGTTTTCTCAGGCCGCGGATAGCCCAACGATGAGTGTTTGAAAGTGACGGGAGTCGACGCAGCTTTGAAAGCGAGGGGCCGCTGGGGGCCGATTAGAGGACACGCGTGCGTGCGGGCGCCCTCACGAGCCCCTGCGGGCAATGCCCCTTCCCCTACCCTCACCTTTTATCTCTCCCCACCCACAAGAAGGGGTAATGAGTCTTCAAGCAAGCAAATAATATGAATAAAAAGTGGTACACATTATTAATAGTGAAAGTAAATCGTTGCCGTGCGAATGGGATGCTGACGGACGAGGCTGCTGTAATATCCGAATAAAATTCCCATTCTATCAGTCAATAGTTGAAATTTCATGGTCACCTAAAATTAGGAAACTAATCAGAGGAGCAAAAAAAGTTACGAACAAACCTGTTACCAGTTTCTCAACATTCCTTTCTTCTGTTTGCCTAAGTTGGTGTTGAGAGCACGTGGTAGAGCGCCTCTCTCCGCACCCAAATGTCAACTACCGTACATTCTAATTTTAATCGTACTATAGCAACTGAGATGAAATGCGTATCCTAAGACACATTTGAATGATTGCTTTCATTATTTATTGGTACGAATTCATTGAGAAAACAGCGACTAAAGCCATGGATGTTAAAATATCGATGTTTTAAATACGATGAAACATTTCGAAGTAAAATGCCCTGGTTCTAACGTGTTACATAACAGTCAATATTAGTTTAAAGTACTACATTCTGCCTGAAATTTGACTGTCACCTTTATTTTCTAACCAATATTCAATGTTGTGAAAGTTCAAGTAGCTGTTTAAGCACGTTCAAAATATTCAAAAAAGGTAACAACACTGGAAAAAGGTTGCGAATAGCAAACGGTTTCGTGCCGCCAAAAGATCAAAAATGACAGTTGTCCAAGGCTGTTGATTGCCAGCAATCCACAAATAAAACAGAAATTTTATTTTTATCATCAGAATTTTTTTAGAACATCGATGTTTCTGCACAAATAAATCGATCTGAAGAAACCTAGAAAACAAAACATCAATGTTAAAATATATGTTTCTGTTTTAAAAACATCAAATTTTTTGCCATCCCTAGTCATGGACCAGTCCAAATGCGGCAGCCATGTTGTTTCTAAGTTGCCCTAGTGTTTTGTTTACTTGGGCTGGAATGGCTGCAAAGAAACACTTGCCAATCAATAAATATTGATGGCAAGTTCTAGTATCCATGATTGTGTGCTGAAAAATTTATATTCGATGAACCCTCACTCCAACCTTCTAGAAGAAGAAACTTTGTAAATTGTGTTATATAATCAAAATTTTAATATAACCAAACTTATTCAGTTTTCGCAGCGTTATTTGTAAATGTTTATGTGATTCATACGTAATTTCCGAATAAAGGGCGTCAAATACAACTATTTGTAACTAGTTCTCCAGTAACCAAACATAAAGAACCTATTTCTTCGTTCGACAAACATCATTACAATATCCCATAAACAACGCCTTAATTGTTTTAGGTAAAGTCATAAAAATTAAGAACAATACATGTCAATGAGAGATTTTTAAATTGATCCAAATCGCTGAATTATTGTTTTGAGTTAATTACAGATTCGAATTGTCTGATAACAGATTTGAGTGCTTTTTGTTCGAGGAATAAATAGAATATTCGAATTCGATACCCTCATAAACATACAGAATCTTTAAGAAAAAACTTCCGGATTTTTTTCCACGATCAGATACAATTTCATTATTTTTTCTATTTATAGAGATAAGTACTAATATACTTCATAGAGCAATACTACAGTACTTTTACACATATAATTTTTGAATTGTGGGAATTTTGATGTGGTGTTGTTGACGTTCTTATGAGAAGAAATGAAAGAGGTCATCTTCGTCGACATATTAATGTTGACGAAGATGACCTCTTTTATTCCTTCTCACAAATTTTGGGCCTTATAAACTAGCTTAATTCTAAACTACTCAATGGTAAGGAAACTCATAAAGAAAACTCATAAATAATTCTCTAACTCGAACTGAATGATCAGAAATGCTTGAATCGGGAACCTGGTTTTAATTCTTGACTGGGAATCTGTGATGTGATGTAAATTGGGGTAAGTGTTCGATTTGGTTAATGCATGAGTATAGAATTTGATGGAGTTCTTGGTAACGAATGGAATAATCTATGGGATATTTAATTCTTTGTGGAACTGTAAATATGAAACGAAACATGGGGTCTTTTTAATTGTTACGAGGTATTTATTTTGAATGATTTGGTTTTTTAAGTTAGTTCTCAAAGCATTTAATACATAGGGCACGCATAAACCACATTATTTGCAAAAAAGGCCAATTTTTGGCAAAAACTCGTTTGGCGGACCCTGATAGAGAAAAAGAGCACAAATATTGTTCTAATAGTTGCACTTTATCGTGCATGTTTGATTATTTGATAGAGCAAGTTTGGATGATATTTTAGGACTTCATTGAGCATTAAAATCTTAGCTTTAGCCCTAACATTTGACCAAGTGAGGAGTAACATGTCACGATCATGAGTCTGCAGAAGAATTGCGATTTTAATTTAAATGTTAACTTATGTATTTATTTTTAATGTTAAACTGTGGTTTTACACTTCTAGATCCAGCCATTTAAAATGTCAATGTAAAGAGTTTTTGAATCAAATTGTCTGTGAAATTAAACTACATCAACATAACCCATCAATTTAGTAATTAAAATGAGTATCCTGATAATGAAACAATTTGGCAGTATAAGCAAACGGGAATGTAGTTAACTACATTTGGATTGCATTAAAAAAGAATTTGAATTGGTGTTAAGCATGTGTGATGAAATTATATATTTTGTCACCCACCTCTCGTTTTAAACGTCTGCTAAAATTCGTTTAAATCCGAATGCTAAATACATAATATAATAACCAAGAGTGGATTCGGAAGTGTCCTTCATTTTAAATATCTGCGGGATAATTCCAAAATAAAATCTGTAGACTGCCTTGTTTGAGGATTATACGATCACGGCAATACGCCTTAAAGCCTGCTTTCTTATCCACCTTCATATGCATGATAGCATGACGTAGCCTTTGTATAAAGTTTCCATAAATAGAGGCTGGTCGTTCGTTGCATTGCCTCGGATTACGTCGAACTCCCAATTCACCTGCTTTCTACTACGGTCCCACGAAATGACAAATGGGATTCCGCAAGTTTGGACTAAGGAGGACGAAGGTCACGTTAATAATCGGAAGGTCACAAAAGTGAACCTTACGTTATATATATGTATATATGTGTATATATATATATATATATATATATATATATGTGTGTGTGTGTGTGTGTGTGTGTGTGTGTGTGTGTGTGTGTGTGTGTGTGTGTGTGTGTGTGTGTATTCCTTTATAATCGTCTCAGTTTCTGTAGCTGTGTGACGAAGAAAAGCTCAGGCAGACGAATTTTGTTAGTTACGGTGAAGGAAATATATCATATTCGCTACATGTCCCTCTTATCCTACCCTCTCCCAAATATTGCGTATATGGGAACATACATACGTGGCACAGGCATAGACGAGAAATGAAATTTTTATCGCGAATCTTTTTCGGAACACTTGATTATTCGGATCATTTGATTATTCGAAAACCATGTGTCACCTAGTTTTTCACTTCCGCTTTTTAACACACGAAAATAACCACTCTTGATTGAATATATCATAACATCGGATGCTTCACGCCTGAATAAACACCTAGCTGGAGAACACCACCACCCTTTCAGAAACAGGTTCGAAATTGGATTCTGCGCATCTCCCAAACAAAAAAACTGTTTTTGGAATCTCCTGGGGGAAAATATCCTGCAAAGTTACTAAAAAAACACTAATGGAATATACACATAAATAGAACAAACTATGATAGATAACTTTTTATATATATCAAAATTAATTTTTTAGAATTAAACATATATTTTTATCGAAATGTATTAAACATATTCATTCTTTTTTAATTTATTGCTGCAAGATCATTAATATTTATCAAACATTTAAAACATAATTTGTATTTTTTAAATACAATTTTTAGTACAATAAGATATTATTTGATTAACAATTAATTTTAAAGGGGGGGTTTTTTCCAATTAATTTTTAAATATTTTTTTTTTTTAATACTGCTTATTTTACTCGTGGGTAATTCCAGCCCAGCTCACAACCACCGCCAATCGCCTCAGGTATGCTTCCGCCGCCAGAACAAATGCTTTGCCTCCTGAAATGCACCCTACCGACTGGCGGTAAGCCTTCGCGTCCGCCCTCCGGAAAACCCGGAGGATTTGGCTCGCATCGCGCTGCCCAGCGACCGCACCCAGGCGGCATCAAGGAAACAGTGGGGCTTGGTTATGAACATAAAGAAATGTTGGCGTATGGTAGTTGGAAGGGAAGGTAATAGTTTATGCATAGATTGAATTACATCCAAGAAATCCATCCATTGGATCACTCCGACCATGACGCCCTCGACAGCAACAACTGCATGTGCCGTGTCGTTGTATCTGCAAATATCCTGGCGATATCGTGTCTGGTCTCGTGCTGGTGTCGGTATCGGAAAAAAGTGAAAACGCCCAACGTCCGACGTGGCGACTCGTTAACCGACGGAAATTTCGGCCAAAATCGACTCTACTGTGACCGCCGCCGCCTTCCGAACCATCTACCTGGCAGAGATGGCACCACGCGGATCTCCCATAAGCAGCGCCTTTCGCTCTGACCTTCCTCGAACAGCGCGTTGCGTCGCGTCCTTCGGGAGAGAGTGGGGGCTAGGGATTCCCGGGAACTTTGCGGCACCCCGCGCCACCCCACACTATCTCACCTCACGACGAAAGCAGACCCCAGCGGCAGCCCTTTGGCCAGTGACCCTCCCCCACCACAACCCGTTCACCTCACCGCGTCATTCATCCCCATCTGTTCACAGGCAATGTTCCTTAACGGAAGGCAAAGCTACGTCATGGCCTGGCGAGTCCACAAGGAGGTTGGCAATGAACCATTGCCTCTCTTTCACAGCAATAAAAAATATTACAATTAAATAAAATTGAATCTGTACAGTATTTAGAAATATGATCTTGAGTTAAGTAACAATAAATAAATCTTTACATCGCTTTGATTTTGGTTTGCATTAAACCTTCAAAAGGGAATACTCCCCTGATAATTGTCCTGAGGAATCTTAGTTAATAACGTTTTAATGTAACATTAATTAATAATGACTGTTTCATGCGATATTTAAGTATATTGAAATTAAATGGACTAAAAAATATAAGACATTTGAAAAAGGTAACAAATTCATGACTGAAACGTTAAAGTGTTGTATTGTAACGTGGTGATTCAAATAAGTTAACTTTTTCTATTAATAAATACTGGCCATTCAAACTAAATGATTCAAAGAGTTGTTTGTAAAGCGAACACTCATTAACACGAATTTGGAAACTTGAAATTCCTATATACTATATCATGTATCAGTATTATTATTATGTATCCTTATCGAGACCCGTGGTGCAACGAATTTCGTGTTAAGCGAGTATTTCGCGTTTCGTGCGTGCGAGCGAGGGGTTATGTTTTTATGACTTACACTTAAGAAATGTCTCAGAAGAGTTTTATTCATGAGCTCAAGAGATGAAGCAAACCTAGAGTATTTATCTACTATGTTTATATTTAGATGTATTAATAAAACTGCAATTAAATGTTCGAAGATGGGTCAGAAAATCTTCATATTACGTTCATTAATTCTACATTGGCCACATTACGAGAATTTTACAAATACAATGCTTAAAATATATTTTTTATTGTATTTAGATACTTATTTTAATACTACTTTTAAAATTTAACGTTTTCATAAATGTTTACAGTATATTCAATCTGTGTTGTGAAATAATCTTAAATTTTAAAACCACAAAATATTGAATGAAATATTAAGATTTTTTACTTTTCTAACAAAGTAAAAATATTAAGAATATTAAAAAAATTTTTTATTTTAAAAATTTTATAAATTAAAATTAAATTAAAAATGTAATATACCTAATGAATTAATTATATTTTTGATTTGATTAAGTCACTCCCTTAAATATAATCCGAAGTCCTGGTCTGAAGTCCTCGCTCCACACCACAGCCACAGCCCTCTTATCGCTGAAAGCGGCGAGGCACCAATCTGATGTTAAAGTGAAGAGAGGTGTCAGGAAATCGAGGAGTAATGAACGAATATTAACCGAAACCGTTAAAATATGAATAACAAAATGGAAAAAAGAAAAGAATAGAAATGAGATAAAACATAAAAAATATATGATATTAAAAAAATAATATGCCGACCTGGATAGCCGAGGTGGCTAAGAGCGAGTACCGACTCAGCGCTTCGGTCCGAAGGGTCGCGGGTTCGAGTCCCGCCCTGGGAACGATTGTTTGTCCCTTGTCTTTGTATGTATGTTGTCGCGGAGGGCCTCGCGTTCTGCCCCGGCCCAAATTGGGGCCCGGGGCTGACCCCAGATCAGAGGCACGCAAATGGATATGCGTCCCATCGGGATGTAAAGGGTAACCGGCTGTAGGCTGGATAAAAACCCTAGAAAGAAGAAGAAAAAAATAATATGCTACAAAGTTACTAGAATAGAAAATATGGAGAGAATTCGTGTCAGGGTACCTTACCTCCTAATAAGACAATACAACCTCCCAAAATGCTTACAATCTTCTACATTAATTGTGGTTTCAAAATTTATACATCGTTATAAGCTTGCAGGGTTATTTAAAAGCAATCGTTATTTTTTTTGTGTTTTCTTATCCGAGTTTATCTCTAAAGTGAGTATTTTCGTGGACAAAATTTAGGATACTGTTTTAGTTATTATTTTCTATTGAATAAAGAAGAATGACTATTTCCAGTTTTCAGATACAGATGTACAGCTCTCTTTCTTACTTCTTAATGTGGAATACACGCGCTCAAATTTTATTTCCAAAATATCTGGAATACAATGAGTAAATGCACGGAAATAGTTTAAAACCTTCTTAAGCCCGTAAAATGGCATGCCAAAAGCATTTTTATTTGTTCCGGTACTCAATTAGGCTTTGAGTAATTGAAGATTGAAAATCAGTTCCGTCGGAGAGGGTCAGGACGGGGGCGGACTGGATGGGCGAGCGAGGCGGAGTGGGGAGAGCGGAGGACAGAGCGGGGCGAATTGGGTCAGAGTGGGGAAGATCGGATTTGACTGGGTTTTCCACAAAACAAAAATGCATGTGACGTACAGGAGAAGAGTACAATCGGCGCACGTTTTCTTGAGTTCTACAGTCTCTTCGAATTCGGTGGTGTAACGGTCAGCGTACCGGACAGTTGTACCCGAGTTTGCGGGTTCAAACCCGATCGAAGCCGTGAATTTTTAAGGGCGAAAAATCCCTCGTACGCCTTCCTTCGGAGAGGAAGTAAAGCCGTCTGTCCCATTTAGTAGATTTACTGCATGTAAAAGATCCTCAAGCCTAAAAGAAGCCTCTGAGCAAAATTGAGATCCGCCAGTTTCGTCGTCCAACATAATACCTCCTTTCTCCGCTAGGTGGTGAGAGGAGCGTAACGAAATTTGCGTGGTTAGACGGAAGAGCGGGCCTGATGGCCCGAGTCTCGCCTCGTAAAATAAGGCATTAACTAAACTAAACTTCTTTCTTACAGTTGAAAAATGAATGAAAATACTAATAAAATGAGTTTAACAACATTTGGAAAAACAAACATTCTTGATCCAGAATTGTAGAAAACTTACGTAAATGAACGTTTTGTGGCAGGGACAGGCAGTGAGAAGAGTGAGGAACAAATGTTCAACTTGAAAATAGTTAATACTTGATACTTCTTTGCATCTGTTTGATTGTAATTGAGTTTTCGATTAAGGACAGTTCTTGCCAATTATTAAAAAAGCATTTTTTGTATTTTTATAACTGCAAATGAAAAGTTTGTGAATGGTGTGTGTTAGTTATGAGATGAAATATTGTATGGTTCCTTCCAGCGATGTCCAATCCAAAAGCACTAGCAGCCAAACTGGTGTTGTAGGCACTCATGCATTTTTCTTCAAAGATCGCAAGTCGATGCTAAACAATTAAAATTTCAGTCTCCAGTGGGATTCCGTAGTGTCAACATCGTTCTAGTTGCGTGTCCGCTCGGAAGTCTGTGATACGAGTGTAGTTGTGTAAAGTATCAAGTGTTATAACTATACGGAATATCTACTGAACAAACTATAGAAATACATTCAAGTCGGCTGCGTTTGCAGCTGGCTGGTCCTATTATGTCCAATGTTGAGAGCAACATAACCAAATAATCAGCCAACAAGATGAACAACTCCGAAGGTAAGAAGTCATATGCAAGCGCAGCCACAAGTGTTGGATCAAGCTATAGTAATAGAATCAAAAGAAGGACTTACCATAAAAGACTATCTAAATAAGCTAGCCACAATTGTTGATTCTACGAATATTAGGTTTATATCTAGGATTTATAACAACAGAGTTTGTGTTTTTTTAAGCAGTAAGGAAATCGCCGACCATATTACCGTTAATCATAATACTATTAATATCCAAGACCACTTGTTAACAATCAGGCCCCTAATAAGTAAACAAAAGAATTATCATATCAAATGTCTGTCCTATCATACCTCATGATGTAATTCAAAGAGAGCTTAACAAGAGAAACATACTAAATCACTCTAAAATTTCTTTTATCAAAGCAGGAGTTACAGAACCTGGGTTCTCACACATTATGAGTTTTAGGAGACAGGTTTTTATTGACCCAGAGGACATTAGCAAGGTTTCAGATTCAATGACCATATTTTTTGACAATACAACATATAGGATTTACTTTACAAATCACACCATGGCGTGCTTCAATTGTAGACTTTTTATTTATTTTTTTATTTATTTTACGTCAAAAAAACAGTTAAAAACTGCGTATGACGTGCTGTGGGGAAAAGTGAATTGTGTGCACATTTTCAAAATTCTGGATCCCTACACTAAGTCATATACTACTTAAATTTTGAATTTTGAAAGGGAGAAAAAACAACTCCCATGTAATAAAATCTATTTTCAAGGATAAACAAGCAATAAATTTTGAATTTTGAAAGGGAGAAAAAAAGCAAAAAAACTCCCATGTAATAAAATGACAAGCTGGCCATCTTGCCAATCAATGCCCTACCAAGACCCCCACCTTAAATGATCACTATGCTAACCAAGAACCAAATGAAAGTCAAGAACAGGAATCAATGATAACACAAGATGTGCCACAACCCACCTTGAAGCAAATTGAAGAGCATGATAATATTAATGATAAGGTTAATAACTATAAACTACCAACTATGAATACAAGAACTTTAACATGTGAATCTTCCTCCCAAGCTGTTGATGACAACTCCACATCCAAAACTACTAATAATGACATCTCAAAACAAAGTCAAGAACTGGAGGCAATGATAATACAAGAAGTGCCACAACAATAACAGTAGCTTACCATTTATTAATAAAAGAACTTTAACATCTGAATCTTCCTCTCAAGCTGATGATAATAACTGCTATTCCAAAACTACTAATAATGACATCCCGAAACAACAAATCAAGAAAATGAAAAAATTAAAAATGATAAAAGTGAAAACACAATAACACAAGATGACAATCAAAGCAAAACTATCGATGAACTAATTAAGCCTATCCAGAAGATTATTGAAGAAAAACCTGATCAATTTCCACTCAATTACATACAATTTAAAAATTTCCTTGAAAACTCCTTTGGAGCTAAAAACCCTATTATAATATTACCGATGATGACTAATACATATCCTCTCCTAACAGAAAGATCCATTAAAAACAGATTCACCAGAATTATAAACAAATTAAAAATCAGTAACCCACTTAATGAAGACTCAGGAAGTGATACTTCTGCTTCTGCTTAAATTAAATAAATAGAAATACATCTGATGGATATTCTACAAGGTTTTTCCCATGAAAGAATACAGATTTTGTGTGAGAAATATAAACCTGAAATATCTGTGCGGAAACCAACTTAAAGGAAATAAAACAGGAAATTAAAAGGATTCAAGTGCTACAATAGAAATCGATCAACTTCTCCTATTGGAAGTGGGGGTGTTGCTATTTTTATCAAAAATTATATAAAAGCAAACCATATTTACATCAGATTCGACATCGAGGCAATTGCAATTCAAATACAAGTTCTCTTTTCTTTATGTATATGCAACATATATATACCCAACAGCTATCAGTTTGAAAATAATGAAGTGAAGGATATCATAAAACATTTACCTAAGCCGTTTATTCTATTAGGTGATGTCAATAGCCACAATACCCTCTGGGGATCGTATAAAACTGACACAAGAGGCATCAATATGCAAGCTATCATAGAAGAATCTGACTTGGTAGTACTAAATAACGGGCAACCCACACACTTCAATATAAGTAATGGACAGCTTAGTGCAATTGACCTCACACTCAGTTCCAACAACCTGGCCTCTAAATGCAATTGGTTTGCACTGGATGAGCCTCATGACAGTGTCCACTTTCCTATTGTTACGACTATCAGTGATTCTTCATGTATCTCGAATCCTCTGCAAGAGAGTATCAAGTGGAACTACTCCAAAGCCAACTGGAATAAATAAAAGGAACAAATTAAAATGAAAATATCTCCAATATATATGTTTCAAGAACACGACACTGACATCATAATCAAATCGTTTACTGATGCCATAACAACAGCAGCTAATGACTCCCTAGAAATTATCAAACCCACCAAAAGAAGAAAGGTCCATGGTGGAACGAAAAATGAAAAATGCTCTTAAACAGTCAAACATGCGTTCAATCGGTACAAAAACATCCAAAAAGGAAAATAAAATCGAATATAAAAAATTAAGAGCTGTTACAAGAAGAACAATTAAAGACAGCAAATCCAAATCCTGGATAAGTTTTGTATCCTCTATCAACGTGAATAATAACATCAAGGACTCTTGGAAAAAAATTAGTTCCATACAAGGTTTAAAGGTTTAATCAAATTCATTTTCTTCTGACCGAAAATGGCCAAGTTATTAATGAACCCGCTGATATCGCAAATGAGCTGGCCAACAAATTTGCCAGCAATTCTAGCTCTCAAAATTATTCTCAAGCCTTTCAATCTTACAAAAATGAACAAGAAAGAGAACAGCCGATGGTGAACACAGAAGGATGTCACATTCAAGAGCACCTTAACTTACCTATTTCAAAGAAAGAACTTGTCACAACACTAGAAGCCTCCAAAAATTCTTCTCCCGGACCGGACAATATACCTAATATCTTGCTTAAAAATCTACCTCAGGAAGGGAAAGATATTCTATTAAAAATATACAACTATATATGGATGCAAAAGACATTCCCAAAAATGTGGAAAACGGCTACCGTGATCCCCATTCCTTAGGCCGGAAAAGACCCAACATTAATTGGTAATGGCCCATATCATTGACCTGCAACATGTGCAAGATTTTGGAAAAAATTATTAATCGTCGGCTAAGATGGTATCTCGATTACCAGAAGATTATATCCAGTAATCAGTTTGGATTTCGACCAGGACACTCAACGATCTCCCACCTGGTAAGCATAGATACCTACATTCAAGAAGCGTTTGCCAACAAACAACATGTCTTAGCTGTCAACCTGGACATCGAAAAGGCATACGATATGGTATGGATGCATCGAGTCCTACATAAGCTGAGCGAAATTGGGGTTCGAGATAACATGTATCAGTTTATTAAACATTTTTCGGAAGATCCAGTCATGCAAGTGAGAGTACATGGAACATTATCTGCAAAGAAAAAGAGTAGAGAACGGTGTACCTCAAGGATCCATCCTAAGTGTTACACTTTTCCTACTAGCAATAAATGATGCGGACGAAAATATCAAACTACCAACCATAATTAGGAAATACGCCGAAGATATTACTATGCTTTGCAAAGGAAGAAACATTAACTCAAATCAAGAAATTATGGAAACTGCACTAAATTGTATCTATGAATGGTCACTCAAATCTGGATTGAAATTTTCACCTCAGAAATCGGAGTGTATAATATTCTCAAAAAAGAACATCAATAACTTACCTACGCTTAAAATTGGTAATCAGATCCTGAGATTTGTCACCAGTACCAAAATATTAGGAATGCACTTCGACACTAAACTGACCTAACAACATAATTAAATGCCTGCACACAACAATTGGGGAGCTGATAGACAATTGCTATTATTAACATACAAAGCGCTTGTGAGATCCAGAATAGACTATGGTTCAATAATATACAGATCTGTTGGTAAAATTGACCTAAAAAAACTTGATACAATCCATAACCAAGGTCTCAGGATATGCACTGGATGTTTTCATACCAGTCCCATCGGAAGCGTACTAATTGAAGCAAGAGAACACACATTATCTCATCGCAGAGAGGAACTAATAATCAAATATGCTCTAAAAGCAGCCACATCCATGAATCCAATTATAGTACAAGACATATATCCTAAAGAACAAGAGTATGTAGAGCATTCGCGTTTTATACCTTTGTACGCAAGAGCTAGAAAAGTACTTAGTGATCTTAATTTTGATCACAGAAAAGTAGAAAAGAAGAGAAGTTATAAAATTCCTCCTTGGATAATACCGGATATTTCAGTAGACCTATCCTCAGGCAATCATCAAGGTAATGAAACATCTGAGATAAACTCTGGACCGACAAACAATTATGACATGTTTTATCCAGTTTACGCAAAAGCAATTAAAAATACACAAGGAACAGAGGCAACAGTGGTAACGAAAGAGGCATTGGTCAAACATCAACTTAGCTTCTATGCCAGCCATCTTACTGCCGAATTATGTGCCATCTTGTCTGCCATGAAATTCATTAAAAAAATTAACCATTCAAAGTTCAGTTTACACTCAAATTCCCGCACTGCAATAAATAGCATCAACAACAATGAAACTTATAATGAAATGAGTATTATAATTCAAGAACTGTATAATAACATTACCATATCAGGTAAGGAAGTAATATTGATTTGGGATATGAATCAAGAAACAGAAAAGCAGAGGGAAACAGACAGAGTAGTTAGTGGAAGCACAACAGATAACCCAAAAACTGTACTGGCAATATCGAATACACTCCAAGGTCTAGTGAAATATGCTGGAAAAATAATGGAAGAAAAATGGTCCTCCATCTGGCCAACGCTTAAAAGAAGTGACCTCCATAAGAAAGTAACTGAATATCAAAGCAGTAAACACAATAAATTGATAATCAACAAAAAACTAAGCCGAAGAGAGCAAGTGATCATCACAAGAATCCGGACGGGACACTCAAAATTGACTCACCTTCACTTATTACAAAATAATCCCCCCCGAACTTGTGATCTTTGTTGCTGTATCCTAACCCTGGACCACATCATTGTGTCATGTCCCAAGTTCGCCTTACAGCGAATAAATCTTTTGCGGGGACAGGACATTGGGGCAATTTTATATTCCTCTGACTTTTAAAACCAAGTGGTCAAATTTTGTCAAATTATTGGCATTAAAACAGAAATTTGAGGTCAAAACATGTTAACTTTTGTGAACGGCGTATATTGTAATAACGTAGAAATAGGGTATTAAAGCAATGTAACTATTATTAGAGATATAAATGTTACCTGTGCACTCAGATAATGTAATTTGATGCGGTCGCTAATGACCTTGTAGTTGATGCGACCAAAAATAAACTAAAAAAAAAAATTAAAATTTAACGCGATTACTCATTTATTAGAAAATGTTATGGTGTGCCACGCTGCTACCAATAATGACTTATCAGGCTGTCACGTGTCAATTCTCCATGGTTCATATCACACGCCCAAATTCACCAGGAGCTTCAAATCCCGTCAGCGTCCGAACATATATCCAATGCATTCGAAAAACTCTACTCTCTCCATGTCCCAGCAACACAGCCCGGGCCGAAATCAAACCTCTCACGTGGCATCCGATCGCAAGGAAATTGCTCAGAATTTTTGAGGAAGGCTGGTGATGTCTGGACACTGACATTGCTAGAGAGGTATGTCGGGATGTTAAAAATGTTCATGTTACAGAAGAAATTGAAGGAATGTTGATTTTTTCTAGCAGTCGGAGTAACAGAGTGTGAAGACCCTCGCCTTTACGACGTGCAGTTGCGAACTCCTGACTACATACGCACGTGTTCATTATTTTAATTGATTAGTGTTGCTATTTGTTTCTACGACTACGGTCATTAGCTCCGTAAGTGTAAAGAATGTTATACATCGGGAAGTGGAGGTATTCCTCCGCCGATGAGATCGTGAGTCCCAGCGCCGACCCACATATGTGCTTGTGTTTTTACCTCCTTCAAGTACCTCCCCTAGCGCAGCACCGCCCTAGCCCAAAGAACTCTAAGCTCCTGACTGGTCTACCTACATGTGTGTGTGGTAGTGTAATGCATACAAATGTATGTAAGTAATGAAAGAGGATAGGACAAAGAAGAGGAAGGAAAAATCGCGTGCGGTTCGTGGCCGTTTTTTAGGATACTGCTCCGGAATTCGGCAGGTATTGATGTAAGAAATCATTACTGATGAAAATAACCAGCCTTTCAAATTCTTCTACAAACATTGAGTGAATTCGATCTAACCTAGTAGCTAATATCGAAAATACGCCATCGACAGGAATGATCCCTAGGATGCTGTAGGGGCAATGGCTCTGAGTCAGCGCAGTCGGTTCATCTTGTTTTCGTACATATATTTTCAGAATACAAAGGAAATCTAAATGAACACTCCGTCCGAACTGATAGATATATCCGCTCTACATCGCCTGCGAAAGCGTTCAAAAGCAGCAAACCAATACCGTTGCAAATTCTCCAGAAAGCGGACGGCACTGCCGCAAGCATTCGAGAGAAACCTTACTCAGGAAGAAGGGTTGGCGGGGACGGGGCGGGACAGAGAGAGGGAGCGAATCTGCAGTCTATTTCCGGGGCGCTATCTTTAGGGATCGTTCGGGGCAGCGCGGCGTGCCCCTCAAAGGTCCTGGAGTTCGATTCAGGAGGGGGAGGGGGATCGCCAGAGTTCGATAGCCGGGGAAGGGAAGCGGAACGAGCGCAAGTGGAGAGGGGGAGAGGGAGGGGGTGTCACAATATTCTGATGACATGCAGAGCAGGGTTACAACCACCCGCCACATGTAGCAACAATCGGGATGTAAGAAACTCTTCTTGCAACGCCAAAATTCACATACTCTTGCTTGAATGCAGGCACCCAGACGTCTTCACTCCGAGTGCAGATCACCATTAATATGTCTAGCGAAATGCTTTCTATGTCTTTGCTGTATTCAGAGTAAATAAAAACCCTTTTCTCAATGTTTTCAGTCAAGTTTAGAAACTCTGCACAAAACGAAGGGACTCTTTTCCTCCGATTTCCCTTGACTTCATCCGCCAGGTACGGGCATAGTCAAGATTAATGTTATTGGGACGAGTGACATTCATTGTTATCGTTACTAGAGGCGAGGCGGTGTGTCGCCACAAAAAAGATGTCACGACCTGAAAAAACATCATTAAAAAACAGAAAAATTCAGAGAGATAGATTGACAAACTGACAGGCTGTCAGAACGACAAAGTCTCTGACAGAGCGACAAACTGACAGAGCGTCAGACTAACTGACAGAGACAGAGACAGATTCCGACGTCGAGACAGATCAAATATAGACTGTCAGATATAGACTAACAGAGAAACAGACTGACAGACAGAGAGTATGACAGGCAGAGAGGCAGACTGACAGAGAGTCCGACAGTAGTTTTTCCGTAACCCATATTTAGCAATGAAGGTCAGACAAAACGTAGATTGTTACTACACTACGTACTAGTAATTTAGTATATACTAGTGACCTGCTGCACCAAAAATATTTCTGAACAAAACCACACAAATTAGTTTTCCAAAACTTAGCACGCACACTGGTCAAAAACACAAAATAAAATGAAATATCTCTAATAAATTATTAGAAAAGTCTTCTTGAATACTGCAATAACGCAGTGCACTATACAACTGTTCTTAACGTACTAAAAAAGTTGCTGTTCCATAATTGCTGCAACACGTGAATACAAAACATTTAATGACGGATACCTCTCCCTTGGAGCCTTACTTTCGTATGCCGTCAGCTGTATCATACGTAGTAGCATACAGAGTATCAGAACTTGGTCTGTAGACGCAGTACGCCGAATAACTCATATTTGTATTGATCATCCAGAATCGAAACCTTTTCATTATTTTTAGCTTATTCCCGATTTCTTGGGTATCTAAAACTATAGACACGGTTGACATATCCAAAGGTTGCATAGTTTTCTTTCAATTTCTGCGACCATTGGAAATTATTAATACAAGTAGCACGTGTTGTTCACTTTTTCGGTATCAGGGTAACAGTTTTGTTTCCACAGAATACCAATTTTGTGTGGGAAAATCGCCACTTTTCGGTTCAGTATTAAAATAGTTTCTCTTTACTACAAGATCATAGTAGGCGAAAAGGTAGAAGGAACCATAACGTGAACGAATTTAATCTTAGTGATAATTCTTTACAATCCCGTGTACAAAACACGGTTTCTCGTGCTTTCTTTTTTCGTGAACGGAATAGTATTTTTTTTTCTAATACTATGCCATTCTAATCCTGTGCAAAACGTCACGTGCCTGTGCGAAACATGGCGTGAGTGCGAAATAATGTAACATTTTTGCTGTTTCCCTCCGTCTTGAAGGATTATTTACATAAAATAAAGGTGCATTTTCATTCCAATTCATTTACATCCGTAAGAATAATTTTAGACACGAGTTCAAAACGTGTTTTGCTCACGTCGTGCAACACGTGCGCCAGGTAATATTTCGCGAGGAGTTTTGTCGGTCGGGCGTAATGATGGCGATCAATATTAAACTTGGTTGAGAATCACCTGTTTCGCGCACATGCTACCTACCTTACTAAATACTGTCAACGAAGCTCTGGCAACAAATGTAAAATGATATATTTTTATTAGTCTTGTTTTATCTGATATAGGAAAAATGTGTGCTAGGCTTTCTACACATTTATTATCTCTTCCGACCTTAATGGAATTAAGCACTCTGGACCAACTATACTAAAGGACACATTATACATCACATTTACAAAACAATATCTCCTATTCCCCTTCCTACACCTTAAAGTATAATTCAAGTGCGCACCCTTTCAATATTTTTTCGATTATCTAAAAAACTAGTTTTTTAGATAACACCGCGACTCTCTGGCATTATTTCTGACTTTTGCAATTTTCAAAAATTCAGAGAGTTAAACAAAAATGCGCCCTGCGACATCGTCAACGCCCTCTACTCTATCCGTGGAAAAATGGAAGAAAGAATTTGCTACATTTTTGAGTTTTTTCATAAATTGCATTAACATCAAGCAGAAAATTCGAGAAAACTACTCGTTTTTAAAATGTACGTTACTTCTTTAAATATCCATATTTTATATAGATATTTTATTTACGAAATAAATTTTCATCATCAGCATTGTACTTTTAGAATGTTGTTATTTTTTATTATTATTATTATTATTATTATCATCATCATCTTGCAGTTTAGGAAAATACATAGTTCACCGAAAACGGGACCAGTACCAATGTTTTTAACTTACTTTGTTAATATGAGGAAAGCAATTGAAGCCGTTTTCGAACAAAATAATTGTTTACAAATGACCTGTACTTCATGCAAAATTTGCGAAAACTAGTTATCTTTTCGAAAGATTGTATCTGACTTTAATTCAAGATCTATCGTCGCACTTCAATCTTGTAAATCTGTCTCCAAAATTTTCAATAATTTTCAAGATCTATCTCCAACTTCAATATTGACGTTGTAGAAAGACGCCGAAAAAATTTTGAGCTCTTTCAATTTTCAGAATTTTAGAGCTTTCAACAAAAATGAGACCCGAGACGAGTAATATGAGCAAAATTCAATAAAAATAATTGAATAATTTTTAGAACAATTTGAAAACTTTGAAGCTCCATGTGGAGTAACCCCCAAAATTCAAATATCCGTTTCAAACTCGCAGATCGAGTTTGTTCAGAATGATCTGGGATATCAGTTTTGCACAAAATCGTCTCAACAGTTAGAAGTGACTGCGAGAGAGAAGAGACAGCGTTAGAAGTGACCACAGGCGGGCAGACGGGCTGACCACAGACGACAAACAGACGTATTACAGTCAATGGAATTGTCGGTATTAAGGAGCCACAAAAGGTGGAATCTAACTACAAAACGTTTAACATATTTTACCACACATGAACATTTAACTTCTTTTACATCAGGACCTGTCGAAAAACTGTCGAATTCCGCGCCAGCATTACAATACTCTCTATACTACGTAAATGTAAAATAAGGTAAGATAGTAAATAGGCGAGGAATCTGGCAACAATGGATTCTAATTTTTAAGGATGATTAAATTTCCTAATAAATGTATTTTGATTAATTCTGATTGTGCAATTATGATTCGATAAATCGAGGTCATATATAACTAGAGGACATATATATTATCAGCTAGTTTTTTCTCGCCCGTATTTTCAAGCAGAATTACGCGAAAAGTACTCAAATGTTCGAAAAATTGTACATGGTCTTATTTCAAAATATATCTTTAAGGAACAGATTTCATTCAAATGATTTCTACCTTCATAATTGTAGTTGTAGGAAAACGCGAAAAAAATTGTTTTTTTTTTTTTTTTTTTTTTTTTTTGCAATTTTTGAAAGAGTTTTCAACGTACATGGAAACTGCACCATTCTTGTAAAGGCTCTTCACACTACCCAACAACAAAATTTAATAAAAAACGAAGGAGCCATTTTTTGAAAATTTGGAAAATGTCCCAGAGGCTTCATGTAAAGTATCCCCAAAATTATAATATCAATTGAAAATTTAAGTAGTCGGGACATCAGCCAGATCGATTGAGGAATATTACTTTTGTAGAAAATCTGCTGAATGGTTTAGCTGCTAGCGTTGTTAACAGGACGGACGGGCAGACAAACGGACGAACGGACACACATAAGTTTTGACGTCACTCGATTTTTCAGTATCAAGCACCCACAAAACATAGATTTTGCCTCCGCCACGTGTTAGAGGATTTTTTCTAAATTTAGCAACTGGATTTATCCACTTTTCGTAACCAGGGCCCTGTGATAAGAGTTTTTCAGCCGAAAATTCGCCGGTTTTCGCGCAGCATTACATAACGTTCTCTCTACTGAGTAAGCAATAGTGAGAAAGTAAAATTGACTTCTGACTGTAATCTGAAGTAATCTGACTTCTTTCTGCAATATCATCAAATGGTTTTAATTTTTTGGCAAACCGATGCATTTAATTATTTCGGATATGGAACGAGTATGTGTGTGTGTGTGGGGGGGGGGGGGACGATGCTGACGAGGCTGATTGTGATAGGGACGAATCTAGATACTTCAACAAGTAAAGGAATGAATCCACATTTTTGATGATTTTGTTTTAAAATAACAATTTTTCATTACAATATGAGCGTCCTCAAAAATATTATTTGTGTAGTAGTGGCGCATTGATCTCTATGCGCTTCCGCTTGGCAAAGCATATGACACAATCCCCATTCTTTCTTGAGATGCGCACGACTTTGCTCTTAATCGTCCCCGATGTGGCCCTATCATTACAACACTGAATGCATCACTCACGGCGACTAAGAACCAAGCTGGCAAATAAAGTCAACACTAACTCACATGAACTTATTAAATAATTACTTATTTTTGGAGGTTATTTAATAAAGAGAATAATAAATTATGTTGGTGCGTTATGTAAATGAATATTACAAAATCTATATATTTAAAAAAAAAGGTATTCTGCCATGGCTTCGTTTAGAGCTTCTACTGAACCGATTGTTGTATTTTTTCTTTTAAATGAAAGAATATGATCCCTAGATGTGTTATCAGATATTGTTTGTGTTGATTCATCAACATTTACGGTGTAAATTAATTAATTAAATCATTCTTTAATAGTACGCTTATCAATAGTCAATTGTTTTCTTTCAAAGGGTGGCAGTTTCAAAATCGATATACATGAGTCCATAGATGTGAGTCCACGCTGCTTGATGTTTTTTTTTGTTTTTGTTTCAATTGTAAGGTTTTGTTTCAGTGTAATAATTGCATGGGTGTTGACAGTTTGCATGTATTTGCTTCTGTGGTGTATTTTGTAGAGAACATTCGCACAGTGGGTTTTGCTCGGTTGTACTTTAGTGAAGTTGTTTACAGGTTATGTCGAATTCCGAATCGTTGTCCACGCGCCCCAAAAGACGCAAACGTACATTAACAGAACGCAGGGAAAGAGAAAGTCAGCGTAGGTGTCGTGATAGTGAGGTCATTTCGTTTTCTATTGGGTCATTGTCTATGAAATGTCAGTTTTGTTCTGCTTTGTACTTTCCATGTGAGAGAAATTCTGCAAACGATTTACTCTGTTTGCTTAAATGGGAAAATAAGTATACCTTCGAGCAATATGCCAGAAGAAATCAAACAGTTGTTTATAGGAGATGATGACACATCAAAAAACTTTAGAAATAATATCCTTCAGTATAATAGTGCTATATATTTTGTGCCGATATTGCATTGCCATCTGGTCATGGGCCACACGTGTTCAAAATTTTGGGAACTCATCACAGAATATCTTCGTTATACCCTCAAGATCTAAACAATATTGTGAACATTAGTCTGGGTACAGTAGTTTACATTTATCTCAGATCTCACCGTCAAATTTTGACGGGTTCTCACTGGTATTTATTAATTATCACAAGATACTACGAGTACCCCATTGACATTGTTGCCACTGAATGCTGAATGATTCCCAATTATTGAGAGTCCCCAATGCTGAATGTCGATGCAAGTTCGTCTTTAAACATCGGGTTACAGAAATGAACACCGTAATTGAAAATTGTTTGAAACGTTCAAATCGTTAAGTTTTAAGAAAAATCTAAAGAGAATTTTACCCGAAATTTTTCATAAGTATCAGCTTCATCTTTCACAAAAAAGAAAAACATTGATTTACAAGTCATTTTTTGTGACGAGAAAATCTCTCCGACATACGTAAGCACTTTATTGAAAACAGTTTTGAGTGGAACTGAAGAAAACAAATCATAATATACTCCAACGAAGTCTTTAATCAATATTTTGTTCTTCAGACGAGTACAGTCACGGGAAGAAAAAAACGGTTACTCTGTGGTTAAATATCAAACAATAGCATCGTAATTCTATTTCTAGAGTGTACTTCTGTGAGTTTTCCTTCTTACCTATCTGACAGGTAAATTTATTTTACAATCCTACACACAATACAGATACAAATATAAGAGAGCTAAGAAACTCCAAGTGAATAAACCCTTGGAAATTCAATTCACTATTATGACGCGAGAGAAGGAAATTCAGAAGTGTGGTTCATTTTCAACTATCACCTTTTTTAATCACATCAAAGACTTTTCCCACTGCGAATAAGTAACGTAAAGCACGTCCGTACGTAACAAACGTAAGTACGTCCGTTTTCTAAATAAATGAAACAAATATTTATACATGAAATACACATTTAATTAATGTGCATGCCAAATAAATTAGAAAAATCAGTAATTAATTTCTGGTTTAAGAAAATTTAGCATCAAAACATATTTCTATGGATCGACCTATGAAATACACTTCATATAGTAACTTCATACAGAAAGTCAATCGCACAAAAAAAAAAAAGATCTTTATTTGGTTTTGAGGTTGAGGTTAAGAAAGGCAATTCAAATGATTACGAAAGTTCATATGCTTATTTCTCTTGCCCACTTTTAGGCTTCAAATAAAAACAAAATAACTTGACCAATGGCATGACGTATCAAAACGATTCGCCAGAACAAATTATTGGAAAGAGAATAATTTTCTTTCAGTAAGTTCGCCTTTTGTGCGCATATTTTAGCAATATCAACATGCTTCCTACACCAGCACAAGGTTATCGATATTCTTTATAAATAGATATATAAATAGATAAATATTATAGGATATTATTAACGTGCAAATTTGAAGAAAAATCGACGATTTAAGAATCCTTTTATTAGAGATTGACTTAATCAACGAACTGCAGCTAATCGAAACTTGGGAATGAGTATGTTTGCCATGTTTCAATTTGTCAGGTAAACCGTCAACGTTCAGAAAGTTCTTGAAAATCATCCAAAAAATTCCCTTATTTCAGGTTTACTCAGAACGCGCGATCTACAAGAATAGTTTATCATTAATTATTGGTGCCATTAATACTAAAATTAGACAGATCTGACGTATAAAGCATCATAATAAACTGTCGAAGTAAAACAAAACATTTCCGGAAAGAAGAGAGAGAAAATACGATTAGTGGACAAGTTTATAAATCGATTTAATGAATAACGTGACAGTCTATATAGAAAATTCCCTAGCATTTTATTCCTGAAATAATGTAGTGACAGAAATGTGTTCGCAATTATGTATGCCGCGAATGCCATCGCGAACCACGATGCCATCGCCGTACTCGCAACGAGTATTTAATAATAAAAAGGCATTAACAAAAGTAATTTTCCGTAATTTGGAAAAAATGAGGGCAAATTAGAGTGAACGATTAAAATGTTAGATTCTATTTAAAATTTAAAGATAAATAGTTCAATTTAGATGCAAATATTAAATTAAATGATCTTTCGATATTAGAACCTTTATCCAGTACAGAAGCCCATGGGGTAGGAGAATGTATTTATTATCAACAAAAGGAACATCGGTGTTACACTCTGAGCATCAACGTGCTCTCTCGCAGATTAACCGGCAATCATGGCAAAGACTGAACACAGGATGACATCATGAAAAACTGGAAAAGAACGAGACTAAAGTCCCCGTTTTCCTAACTATGTGTAAACGTTAGTCACAGACTCAATGATCAGGGAAAAATCAAACAGTAAAAGAAGCCTACATTGTTTTAGTAAAAGAAGCATTTACCCCTCAAATTTCACCTTCACGTGACTGGCTTGCAATCTATCATCCTAAATCTTCTACCTCGCTAGATGACCCGGTATCCCAGTAATTGTTTACATTCCCTTAAACCTGTATAATTCCACCCAAACTAATAGAAAAAAAAGTGATAACTAAAACTTTTATAACCTTGATGCAACAACCGGTCGAGATTCAACTGGAGCATAATGTGAACTAAAATACACAATGTCACGCTTTGCTGACCATGGCTTTCGTTCCATTTTGCGCAGGTACAGGCTATTCCACGCGCCAGACGCATGTGAACGCAGTTGTGCGAAGAAATCGAAAGAAATGCCGCACAAAGTGTCGCATAAAAATTCTACAAGCTCTTTACCGTTGGTCAGCGAAGGAGGTGGAATTAAACCTCGTACCTTGTGAGCTTGTCTTATAAGGTGGCCGAGACATGCACCCTTGGGCGAGTACTGCCCGACATGCTCGTTGAATCCCGAATAATGAGTGGCATTAGCGCGTGGCACATCTATTATGGTATATCACATGAAGAGAATATTCGATAGAGCAAATAGGTTAATCCGGGAATCGGCGAGCAGTCTCGTTCTCGTCGAATGACGGCTCCACGCATCCGGTGTTTGGCGAGTAGGGAACGACCGCTGGCCTATCTCGGGTATTGCGGATGTGTTACTTGCCACTTTCCGAGCGCCAAACCTTTGATGCTCGCCCCGTCCGTGTCGTGCCGGTGTTTTGGGCACCTCAAAGGAACTGAACATTTTCCGAGTACCTCGCCTGCTCGAGACGGGGCGGGCAGTCGCTCGTTACTCGCCGAATACCGAATGAGTGTCTCCGCCTGCGTTTGACAGCACCAAGCGCATGCTTCCGCCACGTTGATGGGCGTTCGCACTCACCGACCGTCGGTGCCGGCGGCTGTGGACGTGCGGGCGGCGGCGGCAGCGGCGACCGCGGCACTGGCGGCGGCGGCGGCGGCGGCGGCGGCGGGGGGCGGCACTGGGCGGGCGGCGACGGGGCCAGCCCGCGCCACGCGCCGCCGCCCCCGCCGCCCCCTGCACCTGCCTCCCCCTGCCGCCGCCTCCGCCGCCGCCGCCGCCGCCGCCGCTAGGTCGATAGGGGCTAGCGCCGACCCAACGCGGCTTCGAGAACTCGAAATCGATTTCATACTTCGATTCGAGCTCTGGGCCCCTCGGGATGATTCGCGGCGAATACGAAAGCGCTTGCGAGGTTTTCGGCTGATGCTTTTGTCAAAAAATGTTGAATAGGGGTGTACCAGGAGTCCCAAACTACTGTAGGCGTTATTACTTAGCTTTTAGGCTTTTACTTTTTACTTTGTACATTCATAACTAAAAACATCGCATCATGCCTGTAAACCATTTTCAGTGTTTTTTGAATTTACATTATTCCCTACAGTTTTTGGTTTCGATTACGTAAATTCTTGTAAACTAGTGTTATAAATTCCAAAATCTCGCTGACCTAATTTTATGCATCTTACGCCTGAAGCTCGTAAATAGATCATACAGAACTAGCTCATACCACTTGTGGCTGTGTATTAAACAAATGTTTGCCATATAACGCAATTTACAATATTCCACTTTATGTCACGAGGTATAACTGAATCTGCTTCGCATTCTCTTCGGGTGAAAATTTTCTAAACCAATATATAAATCTAAATAAATAAAACAAAGTCGGGTTAGTTACACCACTTATAACTAAAGAACGGCTGGATCAATTTTAATTATCTCTGATTTCTTGGATTCATCTCCGCCCCGAATAGCAGAATTATGGCGCTGAAGAACAAAACTAACTATTCATGTCAAACCCAACCCGCAACACTCGACTTTTGAATCCATATCTTTAAATAACTAAAATTCAAAACTAAAATTCATCAAAACTAAAATTTTGAGCCCAATGACCTCAAAATACGGATCTACAGGATGAGATCTTCTTGAACATTCTATTACATTTTTGCTGGTCCGGCACTTCTCGATATTACCCCACCTGCTTAGAGACATACAGAATCTGCAATTAAATGTAAATGAGAGGGACAGAGAGAGACAGAGACAGAAACAAACAAAGAGACAAACAGAGACAGAAACGGAGGGAGAGGGAGAGGCGCTGAGGGAGACGAAGAGAGAGAAACGGAGAGAGAGAGACGGAGAGGGCGGAGAGAGAGAAAGAAGAGAGAGAGAGAGAGAGAGAGATGGAGAGAGAGAAAGGGAGGGGAAGGAGAAGAGGTAGATCCAGGGAATAAATGAAACATGTAGCCCACGGAAGAGAAGTACGACCAGTTACCTTGGTAATCATTACAGGAAAAATTAGATAAACCATAGAAGCAGTGGAGGATGAATCCATATATTACATTGATTCGGCTGCTTTGAGAATTCATAACCTATCAAGATTGTTAAACGCTCAGTCTACAGAATCGCCAAATGCGTTCTGTACAAGGTTAACTCGATGAAAATTTCAGTAAGCTAAAGTATCAAAAAGTCGTATGATACAATTTCTTTCGCTTAATGAAGCCTCAACCGAAAACATGAGTGTACTAGAAAATTCAGTATCGTTCCATAAAGTCTTTAGATGGCCGATTGATGTTTCCGGGCACGTCAACTGCTAAGGTAATTAGTTCTATTGATAACTTCAGTTTAAATAAATTCGAGTTTTCGGCGTATGGCGGACCTAATTTTTCTATGGTGGGGAGAGCTATTGTGTAGTTTCCAGCCGACTTAATGTTTTCTTATGAATAGAGCTAGGAAGTTCAGGCATTTATCTATATATTTAAAAAAATAAGGTATTCTGCCATGGGTTCGTTTAGAGCTTCTACTGAACCGATTGTTGTATTTTTTTTTTTAATGAAAGAATATGATCCCTAGATGTGTTATCAGATATTGTTTGTGTTCATTTTCAACAACATTTACGGTGTAAATTAATTAATTAAATCATTCTTTAATAGTACGCTTATCAATAGTCAATTGTTTTCTTTCAAAGGATGGCAGTTTCAAAATCGATATATATGAGTCCATAGATGTGAGTCCACGCTGCTTGATGTTTTGTTTTGATTGTTGAGATTTGTCTACAATTCGTCAAGGTTTTGTTTCAGTGTAATAATTGCATGGTGGTGTTGACAGTTTGCATGTATTTGCTTCTGTGGTGTATTTTGTAGAGAACATTCGCACAGTGGGTTTTGCTCGGTTGTACTTTAGTGAAGTTGTTTACAGGTTATGTCGAATTCCGAATCGTTGTCCACGCGCCCCAAAAGACGCAAACGTACATTAACAGAACGCAGGGAAAGAGAAAGTCAGCGTAGGTGTCGTGATAGTGAGGTCATTTCGTTTTCTATTGGGTCATTGTCTATGAAATGTCAGTTTTGTTCTGCTTTGTACTTTCCATGTGAGAGAAATTCTGCAAACGATTTACTCTGTGTTGCTTAAATGGGAAAATAAGTATACCTTCGAGCAATATGCCAGAAGAAATCAAACAGTTGTTTATAGGAGATGATGACACATCAAAAAACCTTTAGAAATAATATCCTTCAGTATAATAGTGCTGTATCTTTTATGCCGATATTGCATTGCCACCTGGTCATTGGCCATACGTGGTCAAAATTTTGGGAACTCATCACAGAATATCTTCGTTATACCCTGAAGATCCAAACAATGCAATTTATTGTGAACATTAGTCTGGGTACAGTATTTTACATTTATCTCAGATCTCACCGTCAAATTTTGACGGGTTCTCACATGTTTTATTTAAAATAAACAGGCAAAAAGGCATTTATTTTTACTAAAAAGGACGCGCTAACGACATTTATTCTAGCAAAAGTAAGGGTGCAAAAATGCATGTGAGTAATGAAAAATCACATTTAAAAGGCATTGTAAAGAACTAATAATTATAATGGTTCACATTGTTATTCAAACTCTAAAATTTATATTAGCACTTACGTATAAGGAAACGATCTTTTCTGTGTAATCGTGATTCCACATGGCCATCCGACGGCTACGAATTTGTGTTACGTGTGACGTCTCTTCGAAATGTTATTGTGGATTCCGTTTTGAATCTTAAAATGACAACAGGAAAAAATAAATTATATTTTTCGTTCTTCACTCTTGTGTAACCGACAGCACTGAGAAAGGTATATCATTTACAGAGAGCTATCCTCAAAAGAGATCGGAGGCCAAACCGAAAAGAAGGATGGGATTCCTCGTGAGCAAACAAAGCCTGTCGGTATCAATGGAAGAAAATAAAGAAAAAAATCGTCTGATATCATCTTCCGATTTAATTCAAGTTTTTAACCCAGTCTCGGTTTCCACAGAAAGAAAAAACACGACTGTGCGTTCGTATTGCCCAAGTTTGAAGGTTTATATCCAGCTTGATCGCGATCGCTGCCAGGAGGGGGAGAAAGCAAAATAATGACGTAAAAGCCAAAAAGAAAGCAAATATTAGACAAAATGGCAAAAATAGGCATCAGAAGCTAAAATAGGCAAAAAAGATTAAACTAAAATTCTTCTAAAACATCTCCAGAAGTACAATTAAAAGAGATTCCAATAGTAAAAATTCATTAAATAATAATTTTACAATGGCATTTTGTCAAACTTTCGAGCTCTACTTATGAAGAATTTTTCATTTGTGCTGAACTTAAAATTTATCTTTATTCATTGATTTTTTAGCCAGTTGGTATTTATAACGTAATCAACAGAAAAATTAAATAACTTTTGTTACTTTAGAAAAGTTCTAAGAAACGTATTTATGAAACTATCATCGGGTTCTGAGGGTTTAAATTTCAGGAGCTCCCTCTCCCTTTGGCTCCACCACTACTCCTGAATGATGTATCTGTGTCATACCAAAATGAGCAATACATAAATTCGATCTGTAAATAATGTCTTACAATTTTTACTTTCTCGCCCTTCGTAAGAAGAGAAAACATTGTAATCGTGCGTCGGAAAACGACGAATTTTCGACAGAGGAACTCTTATTGATGGACTCTAGTAACGAAAAAGTAGAAAAATCATGTTCATATATATATATGAACATGATTATGACTTATATATGTGATTATGATTACTTCCTCTAACACGTATGTAGCCAGAATCCATGTCCTTCATGCCGAAAAACACAGTTTGAAGATAGGGATTTTTGCCGTAGACAAAGTCTGTTCTAAACAATCAGCTCTTTAAAAAGGTCATGTTGCCCAAGATTTTTTTTTAAAAAAAGGAGTAGTTTTAGCGTAATTTCTTGTTGAAATTAATACAAATTATAAAAAGAACATTTTCTCAAAACCTAGACATTTTTTCTTAAAATTTTTTCGTGTTTAAAAAAGGTGTCATTTTTGTTGATCTATTTGAATTTCAGAAAATCGAGTGTTGGAGATTGAGACAATTAAGGTACAAGGGTCATTCGGCAAATTTAGCCTTAAGCATTGGCCAGATTTCAAAAGACATCGTATTGATAGCGTAGAGGTAAGGCGAACAGCGAGTTAACTCGGCAGAGCCTTCGGAAAAAAAATTGCTGGTTGAAAACACTTTTGCAGTTTCATGTAGCAATATAATATAGCAGAGCAGTATGCTCGCTACATTGCGAAGCAGAAATAGCACGCGGGGCAAAAATAATACGCGAGGCAAAAATAATACGAGAAAGTATGAATTATTGCATCAGCTAGTTTTAATAAAATGTTAGTAGGTAAAGATGGAGCACAATTATTAGATAACTATTAAAAATAAAACTGTTAAGTATACGCTGTATCACTACTACTTTACAAAAAATTGAAAATTGAGATAATTAAATATTAATAGTACATCGTAACCTTTCTTAAACTTGAAATAACGGGAATCACTGTGAGGGCTACTCTAACTGCACACTTACCACTCATTATTCTTGGAACCCCAGCGGTTCAAAATATCCTCACTTGTGAATGAAAGGCACTTTCTCCTTTCATTGAGAAGAGGGGGGGGCAGGCGCAGGGCGCAGCAAGGGATAAGCCGCCCCCCCCGGAAGGGCCAGCGGCGCGCCGCGGCAGCTCCGGGGTTTCCCCGCGCATTCGCAGCAGCGAGTCGTTGACCGTCGGCCCACAACGCCGCGTTGGGCAAGTGGGCTGGGGCGGAGTGGTTGCGAGGCACGCCTCTGCGGCGCCAGATGGAGAGACCTCCCAGGGCGGTGGGCGAGGCGTGGTTCGAAGCGGGTGGAGCGGGGCGGGAGGAGGGGCAGGGGGCAAGGCATCGATGTCTTCTGCCACTGCAGGGCCGGGTCATTTAGGTAAGAAGGCCGAAATCGTTCATTGGATGCGAATAAAAAATACAAAATGGGCCGATCACTTCATAATATTGAAGAGAGGGTAGGGCCAGCCAGCCATCCTTCTCCTCCTGCTTCTCTTTCTTCTTCTTCTTCGTCTTCTTCTTCTTCTTCTTCTTCTGCTCCTTCTTCTTCTTCTTCTTCTTTTTCTTCTTCTTCTTCCCATCCTTCTCCTCCTGCTTCTTCTTTCTTCTTCTTCTTCTTCTTCTTCTTCTTCTTCTTCTCTGCTCTTCTTTCTTCTTCTTCTTCCCTGCTCTTCTTCTTCTTCTTTTCTTCTTCATGCTTTATTCTGTTTCTCCTTCTTATAATGTTACTTCATATTCTCCTAGTTGCATCACTATTGAATGTTGGTAACCAAGATTAGGGAAATGGTACTGGTTTTCCTGGACAATTGAAGGTGTAGCCAGCATAATGTGCTAACTGACAAAAACCTAATTTTACAGGAACCAGAAAAAAGTTCAATGATCAAAATATTGATAAAATAGTGGCAGAAAGTGGTATATGCGCCAGTTAGTACCTTTTGACGTCTGACAGATGCAGTAAATAAAATAAAATCTGTATTGGAATATTCAATGAATTTGGAAGTAACTGAATGTTTAAAAACGTTTATTGTTATACACTACATATCAATTAAACAATTGACACTAACTTGTCATGTCAACATAATGGAAGCCAGTTCAAAGCAACTTTAGTACAAGGGACATTCTCGTAAGTATTCGCTAGTTTCGTTTAATGCTCTTGGTGTACAGCAGAGGCGGATCCAGCTGATTATTTTGGAGGGGGTCATCATAGAATTTTGTTAAATAATAAAAATATTTATTATTATACTGTATATTGTTTTTTGTAGCGTATGTATGGTACTACACAGTATGATTATTTAAATAATTACCAAATAAATTCCATTCCAGGTTGCATAAATAAATATTTAAATCAATTTTGTCAAATAAAAGAAGGCAACGAATGAAAATTTTAGGTCTTGGTAGCCCCCCTCCCTTTAATTGATGTGCCTCTTTAACTGGTGTGCAGTACCGACGGTAGATAGGACCTTTTGCAACTTACCGTAATTGGAGGTGTTTTCGCTTGAACTGCGTCCCCCTTATAGTTTTTATACTATTTTTCAGCATCTTTGAACTTCGTACCCTTTGCCAATCATCACAATTTACATGCCGTTTTTACCTTTATTCAGGAGCTTTACGATGTTCGTAACGGGTGGCGTGAGCGCCTTGTCCGCCGTGTTCCATGCCGATAATACCTTCTACATCTAATGCCAACTTTCAAATATCGAAAATAATGCTTTGTAGTAAGTGTACACTCACAATATTGCACCAGCGACGCAATTCCCTTGCATACAACCGTTCTACATTGCAATGTAACTTTCCGCGAAAGTGTCAGCACATTTTGTTGGTGACCCCTTGAATTATAAATGAAAGACGATTCAGATGAGAATCTGAAATACATAACTGTTTGCGAGCGCTCTTCTCTGCCCAAATGACGCTGCATCGAAGGCTATTATGTCGATGTTTCGACCATCTTGTTGCGGTCTTCCCCAGGGCTGGTCCAGCCCGTCCGAGGCGCGTTTGTCAGGGTACTGCCCCGGCATTCGCCTGGTATTGATCAGAGCAACTAAAGAAAACTATCAAACATAGCAATCGGCCAGTAGGATTCTCCTCCACTCAACAACTGAATTCGACGTCGGTGTCTAGCCACTGTGGAAAATCCTGCAACCACTGGGAATCGAACCCTAGGACCTGCAGGTCAAAAGTACTGCAGTGATATCAGTTCATGCCTTGGGGTACTTCAGCCGGTTAGTTCGGTATTAGTTGCCCTGGAGTCTCCTCGTTATCACAATATGCATGCCAATCAATATTGTATGTCGCACGTTCAAAAGCTGAGAATTTCTCCCTAAATGACTACCGATGTGAGAAATATTTCTATCTCGCTCGCGCGAGCGTGAAGTCAAAACAACTGAGCGAGGAAAGAGAACGGGGGGTGGGACGTGTCTAGCGTTTCCAACTACATGTTCGTATGATAGGGAAGACATTCGTTAAGAAAAACAATATATATTTTAGAATGAACATATAATTTTACAATATGCAAGAAAATCATATATAACAAGTTCATAATTTACTTTTTAAGAAAAATGTACTTTTTCGCTTCTTGCAGCTTGCAGTAAAGCTTTGTTATCTTTTATAAAATCGTAAAAGGGTTTACAACTCATGACAAAATTAACATAAGTTAATGGTTCTCACCGAATAAGACTAACATCAGATCTAATTCTTTCTTCTCTCGATTTGAAATTCATAGGTGAAAAGATTCGTTCACAAAATACAGATGAAGACGGCATATTTGAAATAATTGAAATAATATTTTTGCGTTTCTTACATTTAATAATTAAAACGGTTTAAAATAAAATCAGTTACATCTATTACTTGAACATTGAACTCATCATTTCATTTCCCTTGTATGTTTTCTTCATTTTCAAGTGAAATATGTCTCATATAGATAAAAAGCGTTCAATGGCAAAGGGGGTCGTAGGTGTTATTGGCCCCTCCTGTTGTAGACTACATACACACATGAGTGTGGGAAAAGGGGGCCAAGCACATTCCGGAATCGTTTCTCCAAATTCGACGCGAAGCGAGAAAACCCCCGAAAGTGCCTACCCAGAGCACGAGACGATATACTACGAAAAGACAGAGCGAGAGAGAAAACGAGACTGATCATATGGGCTTATGAAACACGTATAGTCGTTATTTACTTGAACATAAAAACTTATCTTACTTGAATATTGTCTTTACAGATCCTTCGTTATTACAGAAATCGTCGCTTCCCACAAAAATTAGTAAGTAGACGTCCCCTAATGGAGTTGGGTGGGGAATTCTCAACACACCACTTTAATTAATGAAACACAAACTTAGTGTGGTTAAGTGTACAAAATGCTCATCACCGAGTACTGTCTTTAGGTATCATCACAGACAGGCAAAGAGTGCGCCGTGCAGATAATTAACTCGTGTGGTTGTCACGAAAGAACATTACTGCGCCACAGCTTCAATTCTATACCAATACATTTGCGGTGATAACAACTTTAAACACATGTCATTTATCCAACTACACTTCAAACTGTGTGCATAAGACATGGACTACAGCGAAATGGTACGGAGAGGAGCGTCCGTTTCTACACTTACGGAGACAGCTCGGCGGTTTCTGCACACAAATTTTGAAGAAGAAACTGTCGGCAAGGAGCCAGATATTTCAGCGACGTTTCACCACATTCACAGCGTCGTCAGCCTGCCCAAACACGACACCGTAACAGTCGAATGTGTAGCTTCTCAAAAAAAAAGGACGCACCCAACGCGCTTTTGAAGAGAAACTTCAAAGATATAATAAAGGAATAGGAAATGTGTAAGGTCAAAAGAATATTTAAAACTATTTTAATTGTGCGCTAATATTATTTTGTTGTTTCCCACTGTTCAAGTTTTCACTGCAATGTAAAAATGAAATAATTGGGTAATAATTTCAGTTATGATTATCGAAAACTTAATAAATAGGGTATGTAAAAAAAAACTTTAGGTGTTTTGTTTATACGGTGGCGCTCTACGGCGCTAGCGGACGCCGCTAAAACTAACATGCAAATTTTATATTTACTTTATTCAAAATTATCACTGTGTGTTCATGGTCCTGAAACAAAGCATGTAATGGTATACTAATACTCTTATGGGCCTGCCAACACAACAAATAGCGTACATGACTCATTTTTTATGAATTCAATTATTAAGCTTAAGAAATAGGATAACACAAAAACGCCATAATTCTTAAAAAAGAAAAATTACTCCACATTAACACTATATTGCTGAATATGAAGATTGCAATTTTGTCATGTTGCGTGAAGTTAAAAATTTCATCAGCCACCCTTATATCATTGCTATGAATTACATTTTCTTTTATACACACATATGGTTCTTGAGTAATAGTATTACTAATAGAAACAGATGTAGAAAGGACATTGGCTAACAACTTCAAGACATTATTTTTTGATGTAATGGAATCATGTAAATAGCAATGGACACAATTGACCTTAAATACACCATACTAATATTCATATACTTCTCGAGATTTTACTGGAAACGCACAGTCAATAGCTTTGTTAGCTTTTTTGAGATATTTCTCAGAAACTCAAATATTCTTTGGTCTTGAACGGACAAACTTGTTGATCAAACTACAAGTACGCAATATTAATAAGATACCACTCTGTTTTGTTTATCTGACGCCATATTGACAACTGACAATTACAATGCGTCTTTTCACTTTTGATACAGGAAACATTTAAAGATGTTTCGAATTCTCGTTCAGTTCAGCAAACAACTAGTAAATCATAAAGTTTTGTATGCACCACGGGTGTTACTTTATGCTCATGCACCTCACAAATAATCTATATAAATAAAAATGAATTGCCGAAATATATGTGAGCGCATAACTTTCGAACGACTGCACCAAAATATTGAATAAGTGAATAATTCGTTTTGTGTGTGTGTGTGTGTGTGTGTGTGTGTGTGTGTGTGTGTGTGTGTGTGCGTGTGTGTGTTCGTTATTGTCAGAACAAGGTTTCTATAAAAGAAAATTTTTAAAAAATCGAACGGAAAATTTGTAAAAATCTCATAATATGAAAAGTGAGTAAGAGAATGAGACAGAAGACTGTGAGAGATCTTCAATATATTAACAAATTATTAAAAGAAAGGGAGAGAAAAGGAAAAAAAAGTTAAAAAGAAGAAAAGAGAGAGGGGAAAATAAAAGAGGGGAAAAGTGAGAAAAGTGAAAAAGGGAGACAGAACAAGAGAGAGAGAGAGAGAGAGAGAGAGAGAAGGGGAAACAGAGAGGAGGAAAGAGAGAGAATGGGAAAGAGAGAGGGGAGGTGAATTTTTTTAAATTATAATTTTATTTTGCAATTTGTTTGTGAACAAACATTTGGCAAAATTACATAGATTTACGTAAACAAATACATGAGAGGAGTAAAATCCAATGACCGTACTCCACCAATGACACATTATTAATAAAAATTAACTATTAATTACAATTTCTGAAATGAATAATTTAAAGTCGATATGGAAGGTCTAAAGTATGATGGCGTTGAAGTCGTCTGGTGGAGTCACTATTGTCCAGTAAGTTGATGGCTAGGATATTCGGATGGTTATGTAGTCTTTGCAGGTATTTTGCACTGGTATTCTTGATTTCTTCTTCTATAGTTGGAATCTGTAAGTCTTTGTGTAATGTTTCATTCTTTACGTACCAGGCTGCATTTACAAATTTTCTTAAGGCTATTGACTGGAAGCGTTGTAATATTTCAATATTAGAATTTTGAGCTGTTCCCCAAAGTTGAATTCCATATGTCCATACTGGTTTTAATACTGCTTTATACACAATTAATTTGTTTGCGATGCTTAACGATGATTTTCTTCCCAGTAGCCAGTTTAACCTTCTAAGTTTTAGGTCTAATTCTTTTCTTTTATTCTTTATATGTTTTTTCCATGTGAGTCTTCTGTCCAGAGTAAGTCCGAGATATTTTGCCGAGTCATTTTGAGGAATACATTGCAATCCTATTTTTATAGGTGGACACGTTTCGTGCTTCAGACTGAAGGTGACTTGGACAGACTTCTTGTCATTGATCGTGAGGCGCCAGCGTTTCTGCCACTTGTGGATGGATTGCAGATGTTCTTCTACGAGACGAGATGCTTCTGCTGGATCTTCATGTCGAGCTAAGATGGCTGTGTCGTCCGCGTAGGTTGCTGTCAATGCGTTCACAGATGATGGGATGTCGGCAGTATATAATGAATAAAGGAAAGGTGCAAGCACACTTCCTTGAGGCACTCCTGACTTTATAGGGATAAGTTTTGAAGTTTCACCGTTAAATTTGATTTGAAAATATCTCTCTGTAATATACGATTTTAACAAGTGATAGTAAGGATACGGTAGATTTTTCTTAATTTTATACAATAGACCGGGGTGCCAAACCTTATCGAAAGCCTGTCTTACGTCTAGAAATACAGCAGAACAATATTCTTTATTTTCTAGCGATTCACTAATTTCGTTTCTACTCGATGAATTTGTTCTACAGTCGAATGCCGTTGTCTGAACCCAAACTGATGATGAGGTATTATTTCATTTTCTTGTAGAAGTGGATTTAAATGTGACAGAAGCAGTTTTTCAAAAACCTTTGATAATATTGGCAGTAGACTAATAGGTCTGTGTGATTCAACTTCATGTGTTGGTTTGCCGGGCTTAGGGATGACTATTACTTGAGCGATTTTCCATTGATCAGGGAAGTGTCCTAGTCTTAGGATGGCATTGAAGATGGAAGTAAGGCTATTAGTTTTCTTGGTAGATGGTGTAAAATTGTTGCTGAAAGCATATCGTATCCGGGAGCTTTTCTAGTGGGTAAATTCTTGATTGTTGTTTCAACTTCTCGAGCACTTACGGGTTTGATTTGGGGAGCTAGTTGCAATGGTGAATCTAAGAAGTTGTAAATTTCTTCCTCTTCTGTTGTAGATATTTGTGAAGGAAATGGTTGAAAGATGTTAGAGAAATGGGACGCGAAGCATTCGGCTTTTTCTGATGGGAGGAATAGATTGCATAGGTCTCTTCAAGTATTTAGTAGTTTTCCAAAGAGAACACTGAATTCGAATTCGGAATCAATTTTGTGAGTTTATCTTGTAGGGTGTGGTTTCGATATTCTTGAAGTAATCTTTTGAGGTTTTACGAAGCTGAATTTAGTCTCCTTTTGACTGCTGGGTCTTTAGTGATTTGCCATTGTTTCTTTAATTTACGTTTGATTTCACCTTTTCTCTTATTACTTGTGGGATATATAGCGTTTTGTTTTGCTTTATTTCTGGTGTAGAATACCATGCAGCTTGATGGAGTTGTCTGGTTACATATTCTATAGCTTCATTTATGTCGAAAGCAGTTTTCAATGGTAGATTAGCTGTGCTGTTATTAATTAGCCATTCTGAGAAATATTTCCAATCTGTTCTATTGTTGTGGATTGAGGTTTGTTTATTGTCTTCAATAATGATTGAGCTAATGACTAGTAGAACTGGTGAATGATCAGACGATAGATCTTGTGACCAGTAGGTCTGAATGTAACTTTGGTTAACTCCTTTTACAATAAAGAAATCTAATACATCAGGAATTTTGTTAGTGTCTGTCGGCCAATAAGTGGGGAGGTGAATGGCAGAGAGATGTAAAGAAAGAAAAAAGAGAAAGATGTAAAAACGGTAAAAGTGAGGGAAGAGAAAAGAGAGGGGGAAAGAGAGGAAAATGTTAGGGGGAAAGTGAGAATAGAGAGAAGGAAATGTAATTTGTGAAAAAACAACAACAAAAGAATACACCAAAATGAACTTTATGTCATATTAAGCAGTCCAATTAGCACTATCGGTTGGAAAAATGTGAAGAAAAAAATTGGAGCCATTTTTCAGAAAATGGCGTTTCAGCCTTTCTGAAAATTCGAAATTTTGAGATCATTTTACAGAAAACTGTTGAGTTTTCGAATTTAAAGCAAATGTGCTTATAAATCTAACAGTGGGAAGAAATTGCCTCTAATATAAATGTTACCGACGTGAGAGACAACAAAAAAAATACATTTTTGTAATTTTTGTAAAAACAAAAGAATAGAGCAATATGGTGTTTATGCCAGGGCATAGGGTGTATTTGGTACTAACTTTATCGAAAATTTAAAGAAAAAATTTGGAGCCATTTTTGAGAAAGTCTTGTTTTTGTAAATTTTTAAAATTGCAAATATTTCACGCTCTATTGCACGCAAACTATTAAAATTTTCAAAAATATCTACATGACCTTAATGAATGAACTATTTATGGAAAACAAATCTCATTTGAAGGAAAAATCTCTGTTTTCAATATTATAGTTGTAGGAAGACGCCGAAAATATTTAAACATTTGCAATTTTCGAAAATTCGGAGTTAACCGTGAAAATCGGACCTACGCCACCTTTACAAGTGTATTTTACTCTATTTTTACAAGAAATTTAAAGGAAAAAAATTGTATCCGTTTTTGAGAAAATTTTGAAAATGTTCAGAGGACTTCATGTAAAGTATCCCGAAATTTTGAAGAATCTTTTTCAAACTTTCAAAACTTTAACTAGAGTCAGATTGACAGAGGATTCTTCAATTTGGAAAAGTTCCTACGCATGGTTTACGCGCTAGTAGTGTTCACAGATGGATCAGTCAGACTGACGGACAAACGAACAGACATACAGACACAGACGGACGGGCGGACGTTTTGAAAAAAACACTTTTTCGGTATCAGGGGACCCCAAAACGTGTATTTCCGTTGAAATCTGCGGAAAATCGATTTCGAGATTTCAATGAAAATAGACGTTTTGGGGTTCGCTGATAACAAGAAAATGTTTGTGTTCAAAACGTCAGTCCGTGAACAAACTTCCCTGCGATTTTGAAAATAACTCATTTCAATTTTCAAAACTTTATGAAAAGTGACTTCAATTTTTTCTTTAAAATTCTTGTAAGAATAGTCTGTGATTAATGATGAATTTTAATATTGCTGCAAGCTGCCAGAAGCGAACAAAATTACAACTTTATTGGGTAAATTATGAACTTGTTAATTGTGATTTTCTTGCATATACAAAATTAAATGTTGGTTGTAAAATATTTTTTTCCTTTATCGAATGTCCTCCCTTGTACATGAACATAGTTGGCAACCCTACCCACGAAACTAGTGAGTAGAGACCGGATATTTATGTAACTACATATTTCTTGTCTTTCTACTTACCTTTCTCAAATTTGTAATATTGGCGAATCGTCCCCGTCCTAACACAATATTCAATTTTTTCGTTACATATTTTTACATATTTGGCACAATATTTCATATTTTGGCACTTTCACGAAATATTTTTTATTATATTTATTTTCTTCAATTTTATTACATACATTTTTTAGATTTATTATTAATTCTGAAATTAAGTGTCATAACCTGGTGGTATAATATCTTAACTTTACATACATTAAGCTCACATTGACTAACAATAAGTTACAAAAAAGTTGTTAAGCATATTTTTACGAAAAGAAATTTACAAAATCTGCATTTTTTCCTACATTTCTGCTGCGCGCTGTCTCCTTCAGGTAGCCCATGTGAAGACGCGTGATGTTCTCACAGTCCCACGCGTCTGCTTCAGTTATCTCAGTGGCGGGAAGTGCGCGTCACCGACTAAGATCATTTTCACCTCTAGGTGTGAAAAGTATCACTGACGTCGCGGATCGTGACTTTTAACCTTAATTTTGGAGCAACATTGGCGATCGCGAAGTGTAACATTCAAGGAGAATGCTTCACGTTGCAGTGATGTTTACTGGTCGTAGATATCGCTAGTTTGTACGACGTCTTCTATTGCATCTTATCGGGCTGCAAAACTACAGTCCTGAATAGTAATAGATGACGCTTTTACTACTGATGGGAAAGTTGTATGGTGCGAAGTGTGCATGAACTTATGCTCTCCACATGATTTTTGAGACGTTTGTATTATTTTTAATTTTTTTAGAATTTTTTTATAAATATATTATATAAATGTTTTATAATTACTGAATTTTAATATTACATATTTCATCCGATTTTACGTATTTATTACATATTCTTGCCGTTTTCATTTCATACCACTCGCGCAACTTTTCTTGACCGATAGATTGATGAAATGCGGGCGGAGTGGGGGTATTAGTTACAAAGACAGCCACTAGAGTATTTTCAGTAATGCCAACCTTTGGTAGATGAAAGTCAAACCCGCTATGTGTGCGGGCAGGTCATCGCTCTGGGTAGGCAACAGCAGGGACAGTACATAAGAGTTTTAGGTCCATCCTTGAAGATCCTGGACCTGCCTCAGATATTTCTTTAGATAATGGTAATAAAGCTGAACAGAAGTTCTCGACTATGAAAGCAACTAGCTCTGACTAGCTTCTGTTTCGTGCCAACGAAGTTTTAATGCTGGGAATGTTGTCATCAGTGCTCGCTGCGATCTTTTGCCTTCAGCTGTTTATGGCTCCAGGGAGGGGGAAGCAAGGTCATCGGTCAAGAAAAGGTGCGCGCATGGTATTTATGTAGTACATCCACACTCAATGTAGAAATGTATCTATAAATTGTCAAAATGTATCATTTATCCAAGTCGTTATGTTGGGAAAATCGTCATAGAACTTCTCTCAATTGGGAAAACACGGATTTAAATGTCAAGACGTTGAGTAATTCACACATGCATTAATTTAAAAATTGAATAATAAACACTTGCGGAACAATAATCACGTTTTTCGCTTGCTTACTTGCCAATTCAAGCACTCGCCCTTGGCGTGCCAATGTGGCTGAGCGTCGGTGTCTCCCTCGCAAACAGGGAGAATCAGAAATCGGCCGTCTAAACAAAACTGGCATTAAATGTGCCACGTTAATGAAATGTTCATTTTTTATTTCCAGGCAAAAAATCTTACTAAAACTGTATGAATCATTGAAATTTTTCTGATGTCTGACATATGTTGATCTAAAATATGTTTATAATGGTAGGCACTGCTTATTTTGCCAATTAAGAAAATTGTTTTGAATAAATTGAGTTTCATAAAAAAAGAACGAAGAGGGAATGACTCCCCGTTTCGTGACCCTACTCCCTAGGCGCGCCCTCTTCTATAATTTTTCTATTGCCTACATTTTGCCGCCAATTGTTCACGAACTGCCAAAATTGTAGAAAGAAATATTAACCCGTCATTAATCGCCGTAATGCGTTTCGGATTTTGTTGTTGTTTCCCCTCCACAGTAACCCTGAGGAGGCGGGAATTTATTTCACTACGGTAATACAATTTGCGCTGCTGCCTTGCGGCTTAAGCAGCTAAGAGGGAGAGGTAAAAAAAAGCTAATACTAACTAAAGCTAACTTAATTCCAGCTTAAATCTATTTTAATAATTATGCACATTGGCATACTTAACTTACACTAAAAATATTTTTATTCTTTTTCTTAATTCTGCGTTTCGGATTTAGACGTAAACTAACGTTTAATTGTGTGAATGAACAGTCTTTCCTTCCCTAACTTTCTTGGAAAACCATCTGACACGATAAGAGAGACGACGCAGGAAGGGCTTATCGACTCGCTCCCAGGGATGCGAATGTTTTGTGTGAATATGAGCCCAGCGCTCACCCAAGATATATTTAATTAGTGGTGCTACAAGAGCATATACTTTTTCGCATTATTTCTAAATTTGCCAAAATTCGGAGAGTTCAACGAAAATTAGCCCCGCGCTTTTCTTCTATCCGTGAAAAAAAATTAAAGAGAAAATTTGAGTTTGAAAATTTTTTTTTCAGAAATTGCATAAATGTCAAGCGAATTTCAAATTACGAGAAAACTACGCATTTAAAAAAAATATTCATGGCTTTTTTTAAAGAGCTGTTTTTTATGACAGACTTTGAGGCAAAAATCTCTTATTTGCTTCAGGTGCTAGTGTTGACCATAGACGGGCGGACGGACAGATGTTTTGCAATCAATCGAGTGTTCGGTCTCCAGGGTGCACAAAACATGGATTTTGGCTAAATCACGTGTTAAGCCTGTTTTACACGGTCATTTTTTCATCATTTTTCTGTACAGAAACTGGATGGAAAAAGGACGTTCAGTTCTATGCGTACCGAAACTGGATGAACGTAATTCCAGCGTTTTACACGGTCACTCCTGGTCTGTACGTAATCGTGATGAAAATACTTCCTCCAAACGCCGCAAAAAGCGCTGGAAGTTTAACAGTTGAACATCGCATTTATGGAAACAAATTAAATTAGCGGGAAGAATGATCAGATAGTTACCAATTTGCAGAGTAAGGAGTAGAAAGATGTGTGAGGTATTGTGGTTTATTTGCGAGAGGGTTCACTGAACGCAAAGACTCAATATCACATACAACACGTGCCCACGTTACGCACCAGATATATATACTCCTTCATTCAAGCATGCTTCATTTTTGCGTACAAATTACATCCAGTCTGCTCAGTATCGACTGGAAATGATGAAAAAATGACCGTGTAAAACAGGCTTTAGAGGAAGTAATTTACTATATACAGCAACAGGATATATCCACTTTTTCGTTACCAGGGCCCGGGAATAAGAGCTTTCTGCGGAAAATTCACCGTTTTCCGGCGCACGGTTACATAACTTTCTCTTCATAGGAAGTACCTTCTGAAGGCGAGAAAGTAAAAAGTAAATAGTAAATGTTTAAAAATAATTTACTGTCGTAATAGAGGAAAAACTGAATAATTAGTGAAAATGTTAGCCAAACGATGTGACGTCATTTTCACATCTCCACTGTCCTCCTCGCGAACATCCCCCTCCCCTGGCCGTACCGGGCTTCATTGTGCACGAAGCTGGTTGGCAAGGGGGTGGGGGTCAGGGGACGGGGAGGTAGGTTCCTCAAGACTAGACCAGTAGTCGCCCAGTCCTGCCGCGGAATGGGACCTCAACCCTGCGCTGCCGCCGCCGTCGCCATCACCACCTTCGGGGCGGAAATCGTCGCGTATCCACATGGAGTCATGGACAACATACTGGTGAGTAGGTAATAGGGGGGGTGCAACGATGTCGATGTTTTGAAAACATCAGTGTTTTTGTAGAAATATTGATGTCTTAAACTTCGATTTATTGAGGACTATATTTTTTAACATTGATCTTTTCAAGCATCCATATTTTTTGTCATTATTGCATTCATAATAGGAATGTGTTGCAATTTTTTTGTTAGGATTCATTTGAAGGAGAGTATAAAAGCATAAAAGAAACGCATAAAAAAGGTTGGCATGACACATTCACGTGGGCAATATTAAAAATTAACTGATATATTTAAGAGGTATGATATATTAAAATTAACTTATATATTTAACTGATATTATCAAATCGCGTTCTTGATACTGAATGGTTGTAATTTTGGCAAATTTTTTTTTGGCAATTTTTTTCGGTCTGCACGACTCGTATTAACAATTGGGGAAAATATGAGGGGATCACATTTTCAGAGAGGCTGAAGATTATCTGTGCCACAGGCTGAGTACGATTTGAAGTTAAAGTTATTTAAACACAGTGTAAGTGTCTAAATTCGAGTAACACTCACTATAAAACTTTAATTTCGACGACAATTTTTTTAATCAAAAATATTATTTTTGCGTGAAAAATGTCAATTGTGGTAAGAGATAAGCTGTTTTAACTACATTCTCTGTAGAGAGTTGGTTTTTAAGAAGGTATAAAAAGTACTTAAAAATTCAAATCCTCAGTCACACTTTTTCACTTAACCCGTAATTTATTACTCGACAGGTCCAGAAAAATATTTGTGACAATCACCTTCTTTTAAATTATTTTATTCCATTAATTACTTACCATGACATGATTGACAAAAGTTGTTCTAAAACTAACATACATACATACAATTTACAACTTCAACCTTAAACAAAAGAAAATCTTGTTTACAGCGTACAAAAAAATTCTTGTTTGCATGAAGTGTTTAATCTTTTAGATATGTCCTTGACAATATCTGAAGGAGACAAAAATTCCTCCGAAACGTCTTAAGTAATTAATGGAATAAAATAATTTTAAAAAAAGGTGATTGTTACAAATACGTTTTGGACCTTACCCTTTGTTAAGTACTAATACTAAATAAAATGACAATTTATACCTTGCAAAATATATAATAAATTAACCTTTAATTATTCTTAGTATTTTTTTCCGTTACGCAACTGGCCTGTAAGATTTCATCTTACTGCTAATATTGGATTTATTATTTTATTATTCAAATTCGTGCATTAATATTCAGATATAATTGAAAAAACTCTGCATTAAGATTACTTACTGGCTCAATATTTGTAAGAAATTAAAATCAGTCTTGAGATAACTAATACATGCCAATCAAAAATATTAAAATTTAAAACGAAAAAAAAACAACAAACACGAATGAATTCTCTGAAAATAATTAGTTACAAACAGTCGCTTCGATAAGTGTCGAAATTCAACGTGATTACTCCCCGTGTGAGAAAATAGGCCGTGCTGCATTAATCAGCGCATTGTAAGATTCGATGTGTGAAAAGAACAACGAACAACGTTACTGAAATATATCTAGAATTATGAGACTTTTCTCTCACAGCGCGACTAACGGTAGAGTAATAAGGTGAGCGAGTGAGTGACTAACTGGGTGAGTGAGTATTTGGCGCTTGCATGGCAGTCGGCCCCCAAGGGTACTATGCTGTAGTTCTCTAGGTGATGTCATTTACGTAAATTGCAAATGAGATTTTAAAGTAAAACTACTAGATGTGTACCCTAATAAATTGTGAGATTCTATGTGCTGTAGTATTTGGTTTATTATAATAACTGGTGATGTCTGAATTTGAAGTTCCAGCTTATAAAACTAACTGATTGATATCATTTTATAGTCCAGTTAATATGCCGTAAGAATGAGAAGAAATAAAAGAGGCCATCTTCCTCAACATATTTTTATTAAGACGGTTTTTCCGTCATCAGTCTACAAGGTACAGAAAAATATAACAAAATTACAAAGAAAATACAAAATAAGATAGAAAATTAAATTACAATTAATAGATACATTTAAATTTTAGTTACAGATAGCAGATAAAATTGCGAAAATTGAAATGCAACGGGAGGATTAGTAGCAGTTAAAATTAAAAATAGATATTTTATAATTTTGACTGATGATGACGGTAAAGCCGTCGAAAGCCGGCTATCTTAATAAAAATATGTTGACGAAGATGACCTCTTTTATTTCTTCTCATAAGAACGTCAACAACACCAAATCAGAATTTCCACAATACTGTAAGAATTTTTCAATAAATGATTTGATACGCTCAAGAGAAATAAAGTAAAATTTAATCCGCTGGGTTGTGTAAGTACTATTACAGTTTGTTGAACATATACACTTTTTAAGATATGTTTATCGTAATAGTTTCTTTTTATTTTTTTCGATAAGATTACTGACTTATTAAGCTCGATGACCAAATAACAGAAATATACTATTGCCAATGATACTACTACATAGCAAGGCGCAACCGCGATTTTTTCAGCCCAAACACGCGCACACGTAATTTCAAATCTGTAGACAAAATCCTCACCGTCAACGTCTCCAACGAAAATTACATTCTTGTCCCACCATAACTGACATTAACCCGATGAGGCTTTTCACATACTAATTTAATAGCTCATTTATGATATCAGTTTTTTTAACGTGCGTGATATTATTTGAATATCTAAAACTAGTGGTACAACAGAATGGCATAGACATTCTCGTACTAGTTAGTTGTCTAATTTCTTTTGCTCGGGGCTTCGGTCTTGCCCCATCGTTTTGTCACTTGTAGCCCTGCCCTTTGTCATCTGCGCCCAAAGTAGTAGTACATTTTTTTAAATTCTCAATTTCTGGATTTTCTAATAATATATATTCCTTAAAGAATATTGAAGAAAAGTAAAACCTCGTCCCTTTCGGCAATTTTCGTTAAAAAATTTAGTCGTTTGTAAGAGAATGGTGCTTAAAGCGTCACTGTGATGCGAAATTTGAAGCTTATTTTCACAGAAAACGTTTTAGTTTTCGAAAAAACTTAATTTGAAGTAAAATGAAACACTTCCAAATGCAAAAATCTTTATAAATTGCTGGAACTGTGCATATTAACAGACAGTTATTTAAAAAATATTACATTTATTTATTTTTACGAAATAGAATAGACCAAAATTAATTTTGTGTTATATTAAACAGTGCAATTATCATTATCCGTACGAAAAGTTTGAAGGAAAAAGTCTAGCAGTAGTTTGAGAAAATGGCGTTTTCGGTTTAAGGGGGCCCCAAAAGTTGTGTTTCCGTTGAAATCTCCAAATCGATTTTCTGCAGCTTTAGACAAGTTTCTCTATACTACTTATATAGTACGTATACAAGAAAGTATAAGGGATGGATTGCATTGAGAAAGAAATCCACAGCTGCAGGTGTAGGGCAGGTTCGAATCTAAATCTAAACTTTGCAATCTTCAAACTCACATTGGTTTTATCGAAAAGGTTTTTATTATGAGCACTTTTTTCTACTCCAGCAAAAAAAAAAAAAAATAAAGAAAAAATTGCAGTAATTTCCAGCAAATTTTAAAAATGTAACAGGCGCTTCAAACGAAGTTAAAATATCTTAATGATCTCCGGAGCGGCAAAACTAGATCTTACTTCAGACGTATTTATTTCCAAGTTTGAGCTCGAAAACTTCTGTTCTGACAGACACGTGCGTCGTAGACCTACTCCATCCATTCAGATAACCCGTGTATCTCCTATCCACCCGCACCAATCTTAACCATCAGATAACCCATGTATCTCCTATCCACCCGCACCAATCTTAACATCAGATAACCCTGTATCTCCTATCCACCCGCACCAATCTTAATCATCAGGTAACCCGTGTATCTCCTATCCACCCGCACCAATCTTAATCATCAGGTAACCCGTGTATCTCCTATCCACCCGCACCAATCTTAACATCAGTAACCCGTGTATCTCCTATCCACCGCACCAATCTTAACCATCAGATAACCCGTGTATCTCCTATCCACCCGCACCAATCTTAACCATCAGATAACCCGTGTATCTCCTATCCACCCGCACCAATCTTAATCATCAGATAACCCGTGTATCTCCTATCCACCTGCACCAATCTTAATCATCAGATAACCCATGTATCTCCTATCCACCCGCACCAATCTTAACCATCAGATAACCCGTGTATCTCCTATCCACCCGCACCAATCTTAATCATCAGATAACCCGTGATCTCCTATCCACCTGCACCAATCTTAATCATCAGGTAACCCGTGTATCTCCTATCCACCCGCGCCAATCTTAATCATCAGGTAACCCGTGTATCTCCTATCCACCCGCACCAATCTTAATCATCAGATAACCCGTGTATCTCCTATCCACCCGTACCGATCTTAATCATCAGATAACCCGTGTATCTCCTATCCACCCACACCAATCAGCAATGGAACGGCGCTCCATAACACGTGTAATGGTAAATGCACCTAGGTACATAGTATGAAGTATTGCGTAAGAGAAGCAATGGATATTTCTCTCAAATATGTACGCGAGAGAAATATCGCTTTTCAAGAATTATCTAAATTAGGGTCGCGTCCGGAGCAGGCGCTCTGTTGCTTATCTTAAGAACATTTATGAGAGGGCTCCCAAAACCGCTGTCAACGCTAACATGGTTTCAGATTGTAGAAGCAGGAATTTGTAGAAAATTATGAGAGAGTGACTTCAAAAGGGGAAAAGTCCTCGGACAGTAATGTCAGTTTATTGCGTCCAGGACATGTAGAGTTCTGGCGGGGGTGGCGTAATGGCCTCGTAAATTTCCCTGTTTTCTATATAGGATCCTCTAGCGTTGATAACAGGCAGACAGCCCAGAAACCTTGCTGTATTCACTTCACGCTGCTCTGCAGCTCTACTTTTTTCAATTAAACTTGTTTCACACTTCATCGGACTTGGTCTCTGTACTTGAACCTCGCTCACCACCACGCTCCTCCAGGGAACTTAGCTTCCCTGCGAACTCAACATTTTTGCATCCTGTACGGAAGCATTTGTAATTGCCTACAATCACTACTAGTAGTACAACACCTGCAGTGAAAGGCATTACATGGTGGCAGCGCTTGGATTGAGGAGCACAGCGAATTCAAGTACTTTCTGCTGACGCCGGGCTGGAGAGACTTCGCGCCTGTACCGAGGTGGGCCGGAGCCTTCTCGAGGGAACAACGCTCCAGAGGAATCCACAAGGCGCCGTGGTAACCGTTCACCGCCTGCAGAAGCCGAGTCCGTGGTTTGGAGGCCAGCATCAGCAGCCGCTGACGAGCCCGAGGGACGTCTTCGGTGATAAGCCGTTGGCAGCCTGCGCCGCGAGAGGGTCCTCTACCCTGAGGGGAGCTGCGAAGCCATCACTGGAGGCCCGAACTGCGCATCTTCAAGCCACCCTACATCTTTTTCTTGGTAAGAGGTTAATCCAGCCATGGCAGATGATGATATTGGCGCTAATGAGGAAAATTATATATCAGTTATACAAGCAGTAAAATTAATATCGCGTAACTTTGATGGTAATCCACGACATCTAAGAGAATTTATAGAAGGAGTTGAGGCAGCAACGGAAGTAGTACACCCAATAAACAATCATTACTTTTGAAATTCATTGAATCAAAAATTACTGGCAATGCTAAAGATAGGTTATTAGCACGAACAGAACGCAAAACTTGGGAACAGGTTAGAGCGATATTAGAGGAAAACTTCTCTGTACGGCGTACGTTAGAATATTACGCGGGCGTATTATTCACGTCGAAGCAGGGATCAAATGAAACAGTTGCACAATGGGGTTCGCGAGTAGATAGCATGGCTATAGATCTGAGAAGGGAAGTAAAAGGCAGGTTGGAAAAATTAGAACAGAAAGATAATGCGCGTTATGTAGAAGGAGGTCTGCAGTTAATAGGAGAATTCTTAAAGGAACGTTTATTGCAGGACTGAAAGATGAAAGGATAAAATATATTGTTAAAGCTAAAGGAGAAGAGGAATCTTTAGCACAAATTGTTGAAACCGCTCTACAAGAAGAAAGTGAAGTGAAATCGCAAAGGTACAAGAATAATCAGGGGCAATGGAATTCGCGTTACGAGAATACGCGGTATGATTCTAGGAAGCAACAAGGTACGCATATTAAAAGTGAAGTTAATGTTACTGCTGTAAACACTGTAAAATGTTTTAAGTGTCAGGAACTGGGTCATATATCTAGGGTTTGCAATAATGAACCAAAATGCGCCAAATGCGGTAGGCGAAATCATGAAACTAGGAATTGCAAACAGGGAAACAGGCAGTAGAGTTGCTTGAGCAGCCGCAAGTAACTCTACCTAATGGCTGCGTAGGTGATATGGATACTGGGGGAAATCACAGCTGTGAAAGAGATTCGCGTGATATAGATACTGTAAGGATTAGCAGTTGTGATAGAGACTCACGTGATATAGTTACTGTGATGAACCTAGGATGCGACAAGGAGTCGCGGAGGTTAACTGCGTAAAACAAGGGACGCCTTTGATAAAACCAGTTACATGAAAAGTGGTTTGGGACCATACGAGGTATATGTATTGTGTCCGGAAATTAAAGGAGGCTTAGGAATAGCCTTAATCGATACAGGGCCCAGGTATCTTTAGTAAGGAATCCTCATTAGACAAAAATATTGCCCAAAGCGATGATGTAATTGAGATTCAAGGTATTAGTGGAAAAAATATCAAGGTAAAAGGTATGGTAACTTTAACTCTGAATAATTGCAGTGAACCAATAGAATATTATGTTGTAAATAAATTGCCTAGAAATATTGATGTTATATTAGGACAAGATTGGCTTTTAAGGAATAATTATGTGTTTACTAAAAATATTGCAATACCACCTTTCAGTGAGTCAGTAGTTCAATTCCCGACCACAGAAAAAGGAGTGAGGTATGTAGAGCAACAATTATTGCAGCCAGGAATAGTCTGTGCGTCAACTTTAACGAATTGCGATGAAACGTTTCCGTGTCTTATTGTGAATGTCACGCCCGAAACGTTAGTAGTACGGAGATACCAATATTAAAGAAACCTCCGACTCAGTTAAATAATGCTAGTGATAGGACGAATGAAGACGCGTTCACAAGGCGGAGAATAGAATTATTATATGATAACTTGAGATTGCAACATATAGAGGAAGGAGCTAAAGATATTAGAGATATATGTAGTGAATTTGTAGATGTTTTAAATTACCAGGAGACAAACTGACTAGTACGACAGCGCAAAACATTATATTCCCCACCCTCTATTCCTAAAGGTAGACCAATTACTTTAAAAAATTATAGGTTACCTCAAGCTCATCAGGAGGAAATTCAGAGGCAAGTAGAACAAATGCTAAATGACGGAATAATTACTCATAGTAAGAGTGAATGGAATTTTCCTTTGCTTGTAGTTCCGAAAAAGATCGATGCAACTGGCAAAAAGAAGTGGCGAATTTGCGTGGACTTTAGACGACTTAATGACGTAACAGTAGGAGATAGCTATCCTCTTCCAAATATTCAGGATATTTTGGATAAAATAGGAAGATCGCGTTACTTTTCTGCTCTCGATTGTGCCAGTGGGTATTTACAAGTGCCAATCGAACCAGAGGATCAATGCAAAACTGCATTTAGTACGGCTAGCGGCCATTATGAGTACACGCGTATGCCTTTTGGTTTAAAATCAGCTCCTGCTACGTTTCAACGAATGATGAACTCAATTTTGCACGAGTCAATTGGTGACAGGTGCTTTTGCTACATGGACGATGTGTTGATAATGGGAGAAACATTAGCCGAACATAACAAAAGCTAAGGGAAGTACTCGGGCAACTGAGAAAACATAATATCAAAATTGAACCCGACAAATGTGAATTTTTGAAGGTAGAATTAAATTACTTAGGTCATGTAGTGACAACAAAAGGAGTAAAACCTGATCCGCGAAAGGTTCAATCAGTAACAGAATTTCGAGACCAGGAAATCCGAAGGACATAAAGTCATTTTTAGGTTTAGCAGGATATTATAGGAAGTTTATCGATGGGTTTAGCACAATAGCAAGACCATTGACAGAGTTATTAAAGAAGGATGTTGAATGGCAATGGACAGAAAAGGAACAGAACAGTTTTGATTTACTGAGACAAAAGTTAACTGAAGCACCCTTTTACAATATCCCGACTTTCCCAAGCCTTTCATATTGACGACTGACGCTAGTGGATATGCAATTGGAGCAATTCTTTCACAAGGTAAATTAGGTGAGGATAAGCCAATAGCTTACGCAAGTAGAACCCTGAACAAGGCGGAAATTAATTACAGTACCGTGGAAAAGAGTGTTTGTCTATCGTCTGGGCTTGTAAACACTTTCGACCTTATTTACTTGGTAGAAAATTTACAGTCGTTACGGATCACAAAGGACTAATATGGATCTTTAATGTGAAAGATCCGAGTTCAAGATTATTGAGATGGACATTATTGCTAGAAGAATACGATTATGAAATCAAATACAGAGCAGGGATCAAAAATTGTAATGCTGATGTTTAAGTAGATATCCTGTAGAATGCATGCAATTTAATGTAGAGCAAATAAGCAATGAGAGGAAATTAGCAATTATTAAAGAAATGCATAATTATATTAGGAATTGCAAGGTGTGTCAAATGAATAAAGACCCCCATCACAAAGTAAAGCAGCAATTAGAAGTGACTGATACTCAGGACGAACCGTTTAGTAAACTTTATCTCGATGTGGTAGGTCCCCTTCCAGTTACGGAAGACAATTTTAGATATATTTTAACTTGCCAAGACAATTTAAGTAAATATGTTATCGCTATTCCTATTAAGAATCAAACTGTGGAAGAAGTAACAGATGCGTTTGCCGTTTAGTAAACTTTATCTCGATGTGGTAGGTCCCCTTCCAGTTACGGAAGAATATACGGTATTCCAAACTCTATAGTCACTGATCAAGGAGTAATTTTATGTCTGATGTATTTAAAAGAATATGCAAGTTGTTTAAGATTGAAAAATAAACACTGCAGCGTATCATCCGGAGAGCAATGGAGCATTGGAACGGACTCATAAAACGCTTGTAACGTACTTACGTTGTTTTGTGATCCGAAGTCTTTTAATTGGAATACGTGGTTACCGTTTGCGTGTTTTTCTTACAATACTACTCCGCATAGTATCACTAAGTTCACACCTATGAGATATTATACGGTAGGAGATGTAATATTCCAGGGATTTTACAAAGTACTCCGCAACCTTTGTACAATTATGATGACATAATACAGAACGTTAAATTTAAAATGCAGAATTGTCATAAAATTGCTAAGGAAAGATTGATACAATTCAAGGAGAATCAAAGAGAGAAAACAAAAGCCAATCCTGTAAAGTTTAAGGTAAATGATTTAGTATTGTTAAGAATTGAAGCTAGGCATAAGTTAGAACCATTAAAAGATATGAAGTATCCAACAACTGAAACCATACTTTTCTCCCGTTTCAGGAAACGAAACGAAGCATGAGGGCTCTTAGGAATTGGGTGATATTAGTGGCGTTATTATGGTGGTGGGAACTGGCAAATGGACAAGAAGTGGAGCAGCTACAATCGCAAACCGGGATTTATTTTGATGAAGCTGGAACTGTTTCTTTTTACCCAATGCAATGGAAAGTAGTAAGCTATATAAATTTAGAACCAATTAAGGAGCTTTGGAAGAGTACTAAAGAACATCATAGGAAGGTAGCAGAATATTGTAATAAAGTATCGGTAGCAAATTGGTATCATCTGACAGACTGTGGAGCTTTTCAGCAATATATGAGATCTAAAACATATTATATTGATAATTTGAAAGATTTAGTTTGCGAATATATGGTAGATTCAAAGCATGCCGAAACTTTTAATAAAAGAGCGGTAAGAACAATTTTGGTATCATCTGACAGACTGTGGAGCTTTTCAGCAATATATTTTTACACATTTCCAAAGATCAAATGATTCTGTTCTGTTCTGTTAACTTAACGATTCAAAGAGTAAACCAAAATGAGAAAACTTTAAAACAAAATTTGAATAAATTAGCAAATTATACTGAAAACAAAATTAATGCATTAGAAACGGAGATAGATAACATCAGTCAGATCAATGAGCAAATAAGAATATTGCAAAGAGTATTGATGAATGTCAGCATTCATTTGAAATTTTGTTAGATGCTTTTGTCCATGCAGAGCAGGGAACGCTGCAGCCACAACTCATTACTACTGATAAGATCAAAAAGGTAATGGAAAGCCAGGTACTGCCAAATGGTTTGGATTATCCTCCTTTTCCCCTTCCTGAACTTCAAAAGATAATAATTCCCCATGTGTATGCTTTAAAGCAATATTTGGTGTATGTATTAGAAATTCCTCTTCTCTCCCCCAACATCTATCATCTCTATAAGATCCTACCTTTTCCCGTGTCCAAAGGAACCAACACATATGTATTTGTAAGTTCAAGCAAAGAGTTTATTTTTAGTGATTCCATGAGGCAACATTATGGTAAAATGTCGAATGATGAGTTGTCAAAATGTTTTCAAACTAGTATGTTAAACTATGTATGTAAGGAAGATGTACCAATTTATACTTATATCTTGGGGTGGATTGCGAAGCATCACTTCTCCATCCATCTACTGCTATTATGCCAAATAATTGTGGACTAGAATAATTCGTTTAGAAAGAACTTTTGGATACCACTTTTTCTAAGTAACCAGTGGTTATTTGTAACTCCAAGGCAAGAAAGACTGACTGTTCTGTGTGGAGATAAATCCGAACACATTACAATACAAAAAGAAGGAAAGTTAAGTTTGAAGCAGAGATGTAAAGCTTTTTCTACTTATGTAACTTTGTATGCTATATCTACTCTAGAGAGTAATTTAACTAATGATTTCTTGCCAAGTACACCGATCAATTATGATTGTTGCTTCGACATTGACAAGGTTAAAACTCCTGAGGTTTTAGAATTAGATATTCCTTTAGTTAATATTATGTCTTCAGTTGATGATTTAAAAATTGCTAGTGTTAAAGTTGATGAGGTGGAGAAACTAATTGAGGAACAAGAAAGAAAGAATTATTCTTATTGGTATGCTCATGTAATTACAGGTAGTTCAGTTTTTGGTATACTAATTGTTGTAATATTTTCATGTTGTGTATGTTTTTGTTGTGTAAAAGATGCAGAAATTGCACTTACTGGTTATGGGACAGATGTTCGCAAAGAATTGTTGGAAAGAAACAAGAGAAAGATTCTGTATTAATATTCATAATTATTCGGAGCAGGAAGAATTGTAAGTTATCAAAACTCTGGAACTCATGATGAGCAGTCTTCCACTGCAGAAATAAATTCCACATTATCTCCTGCTCATTCATCAAAATCTATCAGCATAACTGAAGTCGATGGCGAGAAAGAACATCTACCCATATCCACACGTACGAGAAGCTCAAGTAAAGCTTTCCGTTAGAAAAGTTTTCATCTGTTGATCAAAACTTTTCTAAGGGGAGGTGTAATGAGTAAATGCACCTAGGTACATAGTATGAAGTATTGCGTAAGAGAAGCAATGGATATTTCTCTCAAATATGTACGCGAGAGAAATATCGCTTTTCAAGAATTATCTAAATTAGGGTCGCGTCCGGAGCAGGCGCTCTGTTGCTTATCTTAAGAACATTTATGAGAGGGCTCCCAAAACCGCTGTCAACGCTAACATGGTTTCAGATTGTAGAAGCAGGAATTTGTAGAAAATTATGAGAGAGTGACTTCAAAAGGGGAAAAGTCCTCGGACAGTAATGTCAGTTTATTGCGTCCAGGACATGTAGAGTTCTGGCGGGGGTGGCGTAATGGCCTCGTAAATTTCCCTGTTTTCTATATAAGGATCCTCTAGCGTTGATAACAGGCAGACAGCCCAGAAACCTTGCTGTATTCACTTCACGCTGCTCTGCAGCTCTACTTTTTTCAATTAAACTTGTTTCACACTTCATCGGACTTGGTCTCTGTACTTGAACCTCGCTCACCACCACGCTCCTCCAGGGAACTTAGCTTCCCTGCGAACTCAACATTTTTGCATCCTGTACGGGAAGCATTTGTAATTGCCTACAATCACTACTAGTAGTACAACACCTGCAGTGAAAGGCATTACACACGCCACAATCCTGATCTGCGTGAGAAGTTACAGCTGAGAAAATCTTAAATCCATAATTTTACATCCGAAAATTTAATAGTATAGTTCGTTTTTTAAGGAGAAGGAAGAGCTAACACTGGAGCTTGTAATAAGTCTTTAGTAAAACGTGAACGAATAGTGGATAAGATTAGCTGATTCGCCACGATTGAAAATGCTGTGAACAACAGAGAGATAGGAGAAGAATTTAGTGTAGAGAATATTTATCCAGGGTTTTAAAGGGACAATGCTTAATTCTTCTAAAATTTGATTTTTTCGAATAAACCAAGGGGCTTTTAAAATATTTCTCAAGTTCCTGTTTTGTAGAACTTCTAGTTGTTGAAAATTAGATTTTGCAGTACCACCCCACATAGGGTAGACGTATGTTAAGGAAGGACGAAATAATGTATTTAAATATAGATGAGGCTGATTCTGTAAATAAGTTGGAGTTTTGTAAAGAAAGGGATATAATTTTAAAATTTTTATATTAGTTTTATGGGCTAAGGCAGATATGTTTTCCAAATTAATTTTATGTCTAATTGTTGTCCTAAATGTGTTACCGTTCGAAATTTAACTTTTAAAAATTGCTTTACCATTAAATAGGGGATAAGTGGTGGTCTTAAAATAGTCTTGTTGCTTGCGACTTTTGTGGATTCATTTTAATTTGCTTGTTGTTATACCAAGAAATTATGATTTTTAGGTAGTACAATAAATTGCCTCAACCTTTAATAATATCTTTACGAGAAGTGAAGATTGCAGTGTCATCTGCAAAAAACGCTATTTGAGACGTAGATGGGGTAGTATACTACATATATATATATATATATATATATATATATATATATATATATATATATATTTAAGAAGGAGTAGAACTTTGAGGAACTGGTGCATAAATGGTAAATTTGTTACAAGAGTACTGTTAATTTTAACTGGGAATTTACATTAGCCCAAAATTTAATTTTTTAAAATTTTAACTTAAGATTAATAATAAATATTTTGTTTTTTTAAGCCAGTAGCAATGATCCTCTTGATCAAGGAAATATATGCAGCCTATATCGAGGTACGTATTGAAGGCAATAACGTATCAGTAGAGACAGAAGTAAACTAAGGCGCGAACGCCTGCGCATACTCCTGGCAGTCGTCTGTCGCCTCCCCGCTTCCCCAATCACTGCCCTCGGCCCGCGTGTGGTCCCCGGCGCCCTTCGCCGCCCTCGTCCTGTTCCAGCTCGCGCAGCCGCGTTGAGCGCTTTATGCCCCCCCCCCCCGCTCGCCGCAGTCACTCGCTGAGAGGCTTACGTCGCACCGGCGGCTAAGTGGAGCGAGCTCCATGACAGAGGCGGTCTTTTAAGAAAACGGCCTCTCCACGAGCGTCACGCCCCTTCCCTCAAGTACATCCTATTCTAATTTCATTTTGAAACGACTTTAACTAAACTAAATCTACCCAGCAAAATACTTCGAGACTGATGTTCTACAATGCGTCTGTCTAGGCTTACAAGAGTGGAGTTTAATTTCTCTTCGAAGAACATTTTTTAGAAACAGCATGACACAGAAACTATTTAAAATGGTATTATCTGCAGTATGCATCACGATTTGATGGAGCTATTCAACCTGGGTGAGTTGGACCGGGAGCGGTAGCTCAGTGCATCAACTGATGTCACTGCAGCACCTCTGACCGGGAGGTCCTAGGTGCGAGTCCTGACGGCGACAGGATTTTCGATACTAGCTTTCCAGCTAAGTCGAATTCAGTCGCTGTCTGGAGGAGAATTCTAGCGGCCGGCTGTTCTGATCGGTAGTTTTCCGTGGTTTCTCCGATCTACACCAGGCGAATGCCAGAGCAGTACCCTAACAAACGGGCCACGGACCGCGCGCGATCTGTCCTTCCCCTTTCTTGTCCTATCCTCTCACTTAACACACACACTTACACTTACACTAACATGCACTACACTAGCACACATTCCGGGAGACCGGTCGGGAGCTTGTCCCGGCTGGGGCGGGGCCCCGCTGGTGGGAGAGTCCTGGTTAGGGGGAAACCCCACTAGCCGACGGTAGGTCGGCGCCGGATCTCGCAATCCAGCGGGGAAAAATTACCGCCATCTCACGAGAAAAATCATGCACTACACTAACGGAACTAATGACCAAAGCAGTTGACGCGCCCGGAAACACGAAAAAAATCATTCAATCAATCTGAATGAGTTGTCAGCCAGAATTATTGTAGTCAGTGAAGTCGGAGAACAAACATTAGTCCAGTCAGTATTCAAGAATTGGTAGTATATAACTTGAGGTTTTTAAGCTTATCGTGTGCACTTTTCGTAAATAAATTAACAATTATGGCTTCAACTAATTTCTCTAAAGTACTAGCATTTAAATAATTTCCTTTGACTTCCTCCACCACAAATTTTACTTGTTAGAATTTTTATACTAATGAGAATCACAGTTGGCATCGAAATAGTTACAAACTTTTATTCAAATCACATCTTGTTTGGCAACAAACATTTTTAATTTATGTATTCCAGAAAATCCTTTTCTAAGAATAAAGTCTCAATATTCAAAAGATATTTTACATCCTTCATAAATATAATGAATAAAAAGAAAATGTATAAATTAGTTTTGCGAAAATACCTAAGAAATTGTTAATACTAATTATTATTATTAATATTTTATTATAGACCCATTTGTGGATAATACTCAGTAATGATTATTTCTTTTAATTGTATCTCAAAAATCATCGTAAGAAAGTAAAATATGTAAAGCAACCTTATGTATTTTATCAAAACCCTACAATGCCGAGCAAGCAATAATTGTTTTTTAATTATGAAGATTTTTAAAAAAATCATACGTAAATTGAATATGAAACTATTCCTTTTAAATTCAATGATCATTAGACCTCGGATTTTGGACATGCCTATTTATAGTTTCTTTAGGATGTTGTGGAAAATTATTGCAGATGTTTACAAATCGTGAGAAAATAGATCTACTGAAAGCGTCTAATAGTCCCTAAAATGTCCTAAAAGGGCGGTTGATGCTTATGAAACAGCCTAAAACAAGTAATTTTAAAAAACGATCATATTTTAAAAGCTAATTTTTGAAATTCGTTTTATGGAAACGCAAATACTTACCCGAAATGTAAATATTATGTGATCGAATATGCAATCGACAACGCACCGAAATTTCTGACCCAAAACACCGAATCAAGGATTCCTGGATGTCATGTATTAAGGAGATTCACGCTCGTCTCAGATTAGCGCGCACTTGTTTGGCAATTGCTCCCATTCCTGGTGTAGCTGCACTGTTGACGGGTTGAGGCTTATGGCCGCGGTGCGTCGTCTGCGAAGTCCAGGGGAGGAAAGGCACAGGTCAGGCAAACTGTGGCCTACTGTCGGGACGACGAAGATTACAAAACACGGCCCAATGATTAAATGGGTCATGTTGTACTACAATTTTTATTGGCTGGGGAGTAAAGCAGTTCCAGAAGTGAGCAAGAGAAACTTGACTAAATTTGTTTGATCCTATAAATCTGTTTCAATGAAAAGTTCATTTTGAGCTTTCAAAATGATTTTAATAGATAAGACATAGCCTTACTGACGAAAATTTGGAGAAAATATTGATTATATACTATACTGATAATTAGGAATGAGAATAACATATGCTTGTAGTCTCAATCATAAATGTAAAAATACGTGACTCTCCTGCACAATAAAAAATTCCCTAGTTTAATCCTTTTGTGATCAGTTCTAGATACCAGAAATATAACATGTCTAATTTTTTGACCTGGCTTCTCATTTTTTAACCTATTTTAAGTGCCTAAAAGTCAATTTTCATGCCTATTAGTGCCTAATTTCGTAATTGTGTTACCTATTTGAGGTGACTAAATCCTCACTTTTTTGTGCCTAAAATTCCGAGGTGTAGTGGTCATCCTATCAGTTGAAAAATAATTAAATTTACTTGTCAATGGAAATCATGTCACCTTACATTTATAAATATTTAAAGGAATTGAAGTGTAAATTTGCCCAATGTACTTTCCTTTATGAGTTCTCCTGGTAGTGTAGTGTACATTTTATCCTGAAAAGTGACGGTGTTCCACCCCTTTGAATGGCGCCGACATGAACAAGTCGGCTTGCGAGGAATTTCCCACTCCAGTTATCTCCTCCGAGCGGGCACCGCCCTAGCCGTCACAAGCTCTAAGCTCCTGACATGCGTGATAGAGTAAGCATGGAAGTGTGTGTATACAAGGGGGGAGGATAGGCACAGGAAGTTGTAGGAACGATAGGGCGCGGTCTAAATACCATTGAGAGATGTTCGGTTTTAGACAGGTCTGCCCAGTCAAGAGAATCTTGGTAAATCGGACAAGGGTTGTTGGATTTTGAAAAAAATTAATGTAATATCTGGTTGCCGTCGCCCAATTTTAACTCAAAATTTCTCACCTTGGGACAGTCAACAACCAACAAGACACAAAGTAGGATTGTATGTAGTGCAAATTTTTCAAAAAAGGAGACACAAATTTGTTGAGACTTGAGCACTTTGTCTTATTCCTGTATCCAAAGCTTTTGCGCAACGAATCTTTAGCGTCATGGAACATGTATGAACTGGCGAAAGAAATCGTCTCTCCGTAAAAAGTGTAAAAAAGGAATTGTACGTTTTCTTCAATATAAAATATAGTTGCACTGTTTTCAAAGATGCCATCTCAAGAATAAACCTTCAATAAAAGCTGTGGCATCGAATACTAAATATTTGTATATAAAAAAGGAATTGTAAACTTTTTTATTTTCATTAATTTTTATGAGCAATAAAAAATAAAGTAGTTTTTTTCTTTCCAACCAATGGTCCACGGTCTTTGTGAGGGTATTGCTCCGGTATTTGCTTGGTGATGATCGGAGAAACCACCGATCAGACCCGCTACAATGCAACAATCAGCAGCTGAATGTAGCTAATGTCGAAAATCCTGCCACCGCCGTGATTGGAACCTTAGGACCTCCCGGTGGTGGTTCTGAGCTACCTCCGTCGGTGCGGGGTAGGGCGTGGTAGAGAAGGGGACGGGAAGGGGCAGGCGGCCTAGTCTGTGGCTGCTTTACGACCTCCAGGCCCCGCCCCCTCCAGGCCTCGCTCGCTCCGCGGTGGCGCGGCGCGGCGCGGCGGGCGACTGATGAATTGAAGTGTCGCCCGGAGTCCCGGACTTAATTGAAAACAAACAAATAAATTTTTAATGCCTACGGTTCCCTAAACGACACGACCTAAGATTTCGTTATGAGTTTTGCTTGTTGAAACTTTGGCCTTCAGTCGCCTTCGGCCACGAGATGAAGACCTCTCGTGTTCGCCACCAAACTGAAGCACTCAAGACGCAAGTACCAAGCAGTAACATCTTACCATTCGTGGGATTTTTCTTTCGGCCCTCTCTAACTCTTTAAGTTACTAGTTACGAGACATGTTTAATTAAATACGCGCATTCCACACATTTTCCCTAACCTCGCAACACTGGAGAAATGTAAATAGTAATCGGTTGCGGGCCGTCTGGGGATCGACAACGGTGACCGATGGCGATGTCAGTGCAAAGGTCTGTTGATCTAGAGCAATTCTCAAAGCAATAGATACCCCAAATTTTATTTACATTAAAAAAAACATCGATGTTTCTGAAGAAAACCCTGAAAACACAAGTTTCTGTTTTGTAAAACATCAATGTTTTAAGAACATCACTAATCATTTGCCATTCTCACCTGTGGATTTCATCTCATCACACTATAAGGGAGCCGCGACACGTATCCTAGTTTTTTCTGAGACTAATCTCGAAATACCCAGCGTGTTCTTACACTCAATCTAGACAGTAATACGCTTCTCAGGAACTGCTACGCGCATGAAACACCTGGGCAGATTTCTTCGTAGCTGGAGTTGTCACCGGTCCGGACTTCACAAAGATCGTCCCTACTGTTTTATAAGTGTGCAGTGACTATTTGTTGTTAGTTTTGTCCGGCGTCCCTGTTCACTATGATCTGACGTCCTATTGCCCCTTCCATTCTGCTTGTATTACGAGTAAAAGTTTCTACATTTTATTATCGAGTCTTCTCAAGTATGTGTGTAGTAGATTTATATAGTTATTAAGTCTAAATTGTAGAAAATATTATTTTTATCCATATTTTTTTATATGGACCACTTGAAAATTGCGTAGCATGATTTCTCTATCCGTACTGTTTCAATTGCTTTGCAATGCGACGGAAGCGGTATGCTTTCCGAGTTATCTTTCAAAGTACTCTAGTGCAACATCCGACAGAGCTTACGGTAGCGTTTAGTATTATTGTAGACCCTTGACAGAAAATTCGCAGAATAGCCTTGCAAAAGGTCTTTAATCCCTCTAGAGAAAACTACTACTGCTGAATGTTCTTAAAGATGCCTTGCTATTTTAAAGATAACGATCTCAGTGTTAAAATGAAGTTTACAAAGATAATAGAAGCACCCAATTATATCGTTAACGCAAATATACATATTAAATAATGTAACGTATAAAGTAATATTACCATAAATATTTTTTGTAAAATATGTTTTAAATTTTTTGGCATCTAGTGAAATAATACGACGAATTTAAAGCACCCAGATTTTGATTTCAAGGGTGCTATTTACATTAGTACCTGCTATTATCCGAGCAAGTTTTCTTGAGCCCAAAATCCCTAACCGCTCGCCATTATCAATATTAATCAAATTAAGAATAAAATATACCAACGAGCGTAGTTGACAATCTGATAACCACAAATCCACGCTAGAAACTATTTTGCTTGAAAAAAAAAGGAGCTAGATTTTGAGAACGTAGGCTTCCGTGGCCCGAGTCCTTATGCACTTGGCTGTCCGGGAAACGCAGCGGCAAGGCACAGGTGCCAAAGTTTCGGCTGCCATTTTGCGACCTTCGTCAGGCCGCAATGCAGCTAAAGCTACAGATTTTAATATAACAGTTCTGCCATTCGTCACCCCCCCCCCATCCCATTCCTCTCCAGTCTTGCGAAAAGAGATCGCAAGAAAATGTGCGCGGATAATACTCAACTCTCGCGTTCTACGGAAGAGGCGCTGGTGGCTGGCGCGAGCAGCGACGCCATGCGGCACCCGGATGAATCAGCTAACCCCTTTCCCTGCCCCACCCAGCCCGACACTCCAATCGGATCGTGACTGCAATCGGATGGCGAAGGCGATCGCGGAAAGAGTCATTTTCATGTTTGATTGTGATATAGTGTAAAAGCGCCGGCTACGTATTGAAGGGAGGCCATCAAGCAGCTGCGATGTGCGGGTTGCAGCTCACTACACTGCAAGGAGCAATTCCACGTTGCTTTGTTAACGAAAGATTCTAGTCTCGATTTACAGGGCATAAAGGCGGTTCCACACATTCGGCATTCGCCAAGAAGCCAGTAACTCAATAGCGAGGCGTGGGTGTCAGCTGTCGGCATACGAAAATTTCGCCACCCCCTTATTTAGGTTTTTCAATTTAAAAGACTAGAATATACAGTAATACTAAAGAACTTTTCGGCCAGAACAATCATTATTGTGTATTGTGCAGGTTACAAATAAAAAGTCATGTATATATGATTTGCAATATAATAATCAATCACATTTATTAGTGTTGACTTCATAAAGAAAGTATCGTAGAACGTTTCAAAGTAATTACTAATAAAAAAATATAACATACTTAATGAAATTAACTTGCTCAGATTTTTTTATTTCAATAAATTAAAACTTGAACAACAGATAGCCAAACATACGATTACATAAATAAAAAATATAAATAAAAAATTTAATGCTCACATGGTCGAATGTATAGTACATGAACAATACAATTTTTCAAGAAAATGTTCAGTAATTTAACAATCACTACACGTATTTAAGAGCATAAAATTCAGTTTGGAAAGCGCATACATATAATGGTTAAGTTAATGTGAATTGGATGACTGATCAATGAAACTTTTTTTTTTTAATTGTAAAGCCTGGATTCATAGCACTCCTGCAACACCCCCTGGATATAGAAAGCCTCCACATTGATTTGAGACGTCATGATAGGTAGTCAAAACGTCCGACAGCTGTGCAGTTCCCAGTTTTACTTTAGAAACTTACTTCATTTGCGTTTACTTTTCTGGTATTATAAAAAATGGTAAAAGTAACATTTAGTTACAACATTTATAACAAATATAGAAAAAAGTCCCCATTTAATGTTCACATCATTGAAATTCAGAACTATATTTCAAGAATCCATAAAAATTCCTTTTAATTACATTTACCTTCAAGTTTTTAAGAGTGATCTCAAGAACACGGCAGATACTTTACTTCCCCAAGCATTTAAAATTATTACAATGAATATAGTGAAAACATAATAAAGGTAGTGGGTGATATAAAAATCATAATTAAGTGCAGAATGTCCAATCACATTTATTAATTCATAACACGTACAATATTATCACATTATAAATTATCCAGTCAAATTTTTCAACTTTCAGCAATTTTCGTCAGTATTTGGTCTTTGATCTAATTGATGTACTTTAAAAAATGTATTCACAGCTGGCCAAGTCAACATTTTAATTGTGTGTTCTGAATAATGTCCATTAGGGCAAATACATCAAAAAGCTATTCATTTGCATGCTTTTCATGCTGGAAAATCAATGTATCTATAACCACATTGGTACAAGTTACGAATTCCACAGCCGCTATGTGCAGGGTTTTTCAATCACCGACAATCTAATATGTCAGTTAAAATCAAATTTATAGTTATGTAATGAAATTGACAATAAAAGGCAACAAAATTAATTAATATGAAGCTAAAATTATTAATTTTTTGAACTTACTTTTTTGAACATGATTTAGTTATTTTTTTCCAGTTAGAAAAAACAACAACTTATTTTCAGATATCTGCTCTACCACGTGAAGAGCATTAAATTCCTGATACATTTTCAGATTCACTGTAAAATCTCTCCCTCTCTCCCTCCCTCTCTCCCTCTCTCTCCCTCCCTCTCTCTCCCCCCTCTCCCCCCTCCCTCTCTCTCCTCTCTCTCCCTCCCTCTCTCTCCCTCTCTCTCTCGCTCTAGCCCTTCCTCTCCCTCCCTTTCTCCCTCCCTCTCTCTCCTCACTCTATCCCTTCCTCTCCTTCCCTCTCCCTTCTTCTCCCTCTTTCCCTCCTCCTTTCTCCCTCCCCCTCTCTCTCTTCTCCCTCTCCCTCCCTCTCTCCTCCCTTCTCTCCCTCTCCTCTCCCTCCCTCTCTCTCTCCCTCTCTCCCTCTCTCCCCTCCTCTACTCCCTTCCTCTCCCTTCCCTCTCTCTTCTTCTCCCTCTCTCCCTCTCTCTTTCGTGAAAGTGGCGATGGCAAACCTGTAAAATATTGCATAAAGTTAGAATATGTTTAATACTAGTAAATAATTAACAGTAAAAGAATATAAATATCAATATATTTTAAAGTAAATAATAAAAAACCATCGCATTTATCAATAACATTAAAAATTAATTTAAACAGAATTAAAACTAAAATATGCCCTGCTATAATACATAACCTAAACATATCTGAAATTATCTTTATTCACTTGTGAATTGAAACACTTTCAGGATTTGTTACGTCTCATACCAGTGGCGAATCCTGAACATTATTTTAAGTATACCGCACTTTATGGAAAGTACCTCTACCGTTGTCTTTTATTTTGTGCTTTTCTGAAATCCCAATACTATAGAATTTTGTCCTTAATAATTATTCTATAAGACAATTACATAAACAATTAATTTCTAGATAATTAACACACTCCATTTTCACAAAATCTTGAGAGAAGCGTATGTTACGAACGAGCAGCGAAGGACTGTTCACCGCAATATTTTGCTGTGCCTTCCGACCGTTAGACGCACATCCTCCTCTCTTCCCGCCCTTGAAACATGATGAGTCCTTGGTTATCGCAGCTGGCATGCGGTGCCTTCGCCTGCCCTAGCGAATTCTCTGGACAGCATTAAGAACTGTTTGAAACTTGTCACTCCACCGCACTTCATAGCGCTTACGGATGCGGAAGTCTGACTGGCTCTCGGTAGTAAAACAGTTATTTTTTCGCATCTGTTTTAAAGCTTTCAAAATCTCAATAAATATTTAGAGAATTATCAAACTTATGAAGTATTTATGATATATATTTGCAATTACTAGGTATACTGGCGGTATACGCGGTATACGGTATCGAAGAATTCATCACTATTTCATGCATTAGGTCTCAGTTGGTACATTTTATTTATGTATCCCTGACAACAAAACAGCGAATAATGAAATGGTGACTACGGCTAGAGCTAGAATTATATCAAAATAAGTAATGAAATTTCAAAAATGAATATTGTATTCTAGGGTCGGATTAATTTGATTCTTGCCAGCTTGCTGTGTTCCCAGCCCTGGGCCATTAATTATGCATGCCGAGGGGAATGGGAGACATTTCGCGAGCATGACGTATTCCTATCTTCGTACCTAGATTATTCGCTTGCTTGAGGTTTCTTTCGTCACACAAAGAATTGAGTCGATTTTTATTACCAAGCTTCATAGATAAAATATTGTATCGCACTCAGGAATAAAAGGATTTTTTTCTCGTATACTATAAATCACTTATTGATCTCCATTTCCGTAATTAAGCACAGAATGTGTTAGGGGAAGATATTACCGCACAATTGCACGACCTCACGCAACGACCAGTCGCAGTCGCTCATCGCCTCGAATGAGAGCGGAGGATTCGCGCGCGCAATTCCTTGGCTGCAGCTGGAGGCGCGCGGAGCGACTGCATGCGTGGCGCGGCTCTAACCCTCTCCGCCTACGCCCTTTCCCGACCCGCACCTGCTGCCCCCTCCCTCACAGTGACCATGAGTGGTCATTAAGTAACTTCTTTTAACATAAAGTGAAGAGTCCACAAATAGTACATATTTAAGGTGACCAATCGTTCTCCTTTCTACATTCCTTCTTTTGTAGGTTCTGTTCTTCCTCGAAAATTGTCCTCCTGCCTGTCTTCCATTCGATATTTTAAAACTAATCTGTTAATTTCTGTATTCACTATTCAGAGATGCCGCAGCGATCATGTGATGGTACAGTTCAGACGGTACAGACGCATTTAGTGTTGCCAGGTCGGCGGAATGCCCGTTTTCAGTAGTTCCAACTTCAGTATTTCAGATTTTTGGACAAGTTAGAAATCAAGATTGAATGTTTATACTCTAGCTGCAGCACTTACGGTAAAATTCAATATGAAGGATGTTTCTTGCTCCAAAATTCCATTCGCGAGGTAGGGAGTTGCCCCTACCCTAGAAATTTCGTGAATCTATATTTTAGAGGCGGCTCCACGCTTTCAGCATTCGCTGATAGCGAGTTCCTGCTCGCCCAATCGCGAGCATCTGATGTGCTCGATAAATGTAATATTAATTGTATCAATGACACTGAATATATTAATGACCATTTGGACTGTATAATTCTAAACAACCAATAACAAGTATTGTACCTCAAATTCTGAGACAATGATCCTACTTCGGTGAGGTTTTCCTCCCCAGTTTCCCTGACCCTGCGAGGGAATGCTAAGATGAATCCTTTTTTGCTTCAGTACATAAATGTAACTTCACTACGTGAGCAATATATAGTTATTCAAATTATCGTTCGCCATGTTCTCATGGCAGGAAGTCGATTCCTTCACGAAGACCCCGATGAGGGATGAGAGCCAAAATCTAGAGCTATTTTCCTTTACAAATACCTTTTATTACACTGGAGAGAAATTTTCTTATCAATTTTTATCAAAAATGTTCATTTCACCTGTTCAGAAATCAACTTGCGTATGGGTTAGGGTAGGGATCCCAGAATTTCAGGAAACGTGCACAGAAAACACTTCCCATAGTACGTCACATACAACTTTTAACTTGTGACTTTAAATATATATATATATATATATATATATATATATATATATATATATACAAATAAATATATAAATAAACAAATGTTCGCTTCCTTTGACGTGCCAAAAAGACCGACACTATTCACGTAGTGCGAACACCGAATGTTCGTCGCTCGGCAAATGAAGCAACACATCCTCACTACTCGGCATTGTATTGGGCGAGCGAACAATCGCTACTCGCCGAATACGGAATGCGTGGAGTCGCCATAAGAGGAAATAGTTTGTGTTAACGAAGGATAGGGGATCTTGAATTTTGCTTCCCCCCCCAAAAAAAAGCAGCACCTGCTCCAAGTGGAGAGGCGGCGGCGCGTCAAGCGGCGCGGGGCGGCGCTGGCGTCGCGCGCGTCGCCGAGCGCCCGGGGCGGCCGCTCCGCCGCCAGCGCTAGTCGCGCGTCTGCATCCGGCGCGCGAGCGAGCGAGCGAGCGAGCGAGCGAGCAGGCAGCGAGGCGAGCGGCGCGGGGGGCCCCTCCGCGCGCGAGATGGCGCCCGCCAACCTCACCACGGTCGCCGCCGCCCACGCGGCCGCCGCGCGCGCCGCCCACGCCGCCGCGGCCGCCCACGCCGCTGTCGCCGGCCTGCCGCCCCCGCAGGCCCCGCCCCCACCGCAAGCCCCGCCGCCGCCCCCGCCAGACCCCACCAGCCCCACCGCCGCCTTCCCGCCCGCGCAGCTCCTCAACTGGGTGTACCTGACGCTGGCCGAGCCCGCCGCCGCCGCAGCCGCCGTCGCGGCTGCCGCCGCCGCGGCTGAGCCGCCGCCCGCGCCGCCGCCCCCGCAGCCGGTGAGTGCAGCGAGCCCACGACACCAATGTTCTAACCTCTGCCGTTTAACAACAATGTTTAACGTACGAGTAAGTTACAGTCGCACAAACAATTAACACGATTTTGATGTCAAGCCACGTTTGAAGCGCTCCGTAATTCCCCAAGCTTGTTTTTATCCTCCGAATTCTGCGTCTACCAAGGCCGTTGACGCCTCTGGTAGCCCCGTACCTACCGCCGAAATCCCATCTCTTTGCTTAGCTACTTCAGTCATGTGACACTCGTTGATGCCAAACGAAATTGCGGGTCGTGGTCAGTGATTAACACCTACAAATGATTCGCATTTATTTGACAGACGTTGGCTAACTTGGGCTTGAGCCGTTTTCCTTCTTACTTTTTTGTCTTTGTGCCAACTGAAGAATATTCGCATATCACTGTACGTACACTTTAAAGCTTCCATTTCAAGAAATGTCAAGCACATGCGTATTCCTTGTAATTAAAATTTAGTCCCTTACGCGTGTAATTAAAATCCTAGTGGAAGTAACCAACGGAGAATCTTTGAAAATTCAGTGTTCATGGGTTGCCAATTCATAGCCTTTTGATAAGTTCATTCACACGCTTACTACATATTTCTCAACTGCGTTTCCACAATACTTGTATCAATTCATACAATATTATTGTTAGTAACGATGTTGGAACAAAGAAAATCACTTGTGAAAACTATTCCTAACCTCTAACTACATGTACTGAACTACAATTTTGGGGCATTAACAGTTGGTTTTTTGTCCTAAAGGCGGTTGAAGGAAACATTTCACAGAGCGATTCGGTCTTGGTCTAGGCTCAACTGTGGCCTAAACAGACCATATCAATAACGGCGGAATCCGGCGCCGAGACCACCGTCGAATGATCAGTGAAGTGGATGAGTGATAAGGTGACAAGTAGTTGCCCTGCGAATTATTCGTCCGGAGTTCAATACATCGCCGTTTTAATCTCACAGTGCACTTACTCTCAATGTTTCCCCGCATTCTTCAAGAATTGTTTATCCTCTTGACGAATGAAAGGGAATGGCAAAGTAGAGAAGTTCGTAGATCTTCGCAGAGCCCGGAGAACGGTGGGCTCCACAATTCCTCGCGGTTTTTTTAATTAATCTTTCCCAATTCGTTAAACTTAATGTAGTGGCGAGAATAAGGAATTTTCATCTTTCAAACGACATCTGCATGATACAAATGTATCTAGCGGTTGTGTGTGTGTGTGTGTGTGTGTGTGTGTGTGTGTGTGTGTGTGTGTGTGTGTGTGTTGGAAGAGCAATTGCTTTATGAAATGTCTGAAAAGTTGGTGACATGTTTGTCCTTTTTTAACTGTGAACCTCTTAAAAGCTTTAAAAAATGTAGTGTATCATCATGACATAGCGGTGTGCGCATTTTAATTCCTGGTAGTAGTACTGACAATGTGGCACGTTAAACGATACCGGAAGAAATGAAACGGGGAATAAAATTTAAAAAAATTTTCACAACAAATTGAATTGTGGAGAAATCCACGAAGATGATGCATACTGAAAAGAAAAAGTCTGCAGATTATCAGACACTAAATAAAAAGAGATATTCATACTGTTTGACAAAAACTTAAGAATGGGTAAACGATAAGACCACATCCGCTTTTATCTGAATTCTAAGGACTACGAGCGAACAAATGCCGCGTGGCAAACTCCATGCTACAGACAGAAAGATACTCGTATAAGACATAGCGTATACCCCAGCAGTGCAGCCTATAAATACTCAAAAATGGTCCGACGCGGTTTGCGGTGTTCGAATATACTCGGAATTTAACACTGAAGTATAAATGCATGGGAGTTATTTTAAAAATAGGTTTTTATGGATATTCCTGGTTTCTTAAAATATCCATAAACGCCATTAAATTATCCTCAGAATTGCTTTGTGATTTGTTAGTAGCGTTTGTTCTCGTGTATAAAGCCGCCCCATTAGTCCTAACTGATGTTTTATTTTACCCTGCGCGGATCAGGCAAAATTTCATTCGTCGTTCCTCAAGTTTCGAATTTGTTTTCTTTGTTTCACAGCACACTATGCCTCCTATTCACAAGGTATCCTATAAGGGGATTTTAACATTAGACTGCTTGACAATTCTTTGAATCATGAACTATTCCAACGAAAAGGGAAAAAATGGCTTATCTCTGTTTACTCTACAATTTCTCTCATTTTCTTTCGGTTTGGTCCTTTTTTCTCTCTGTTTGAGTCGCTTTTGTAAGTGAACTATATTCGCTGGTAGCATTACATGCCGGTTAATTGTAGAGACAACGTTACCTTTTTTATAAAGTAACGTACACACGTCACAGACTCAAAGAACAGTTCTTTGGTCCGCCTAAGGTTTACTTAGTAGAATTGAACAGGTCCTATTGGTGAAACCTTGGTGAGTCTGCATCCGTGGCATGAAACTGTCGCTGTTCCCTGCTTCGTTTGTCACACAATGGTTCCCGACAGATCTATGACCGGCGCGTCGCAGATTCGAAGCTGGGTATTCAATGAGCCGCATTACGGACGTTTCCTTTAATCCATATTTTAAGATCAATATCTTAAAACAATGTTTTAAACAAGATATATTTTTGTACTATAACATGCTACGAATAAAATTGGAAGATATTTGACAGCTCGTGGTCACGTGGGAACTCCAATACCGGTTCCTAAGTTGCAGAGAAGTACAAGCTTCGACACCTATTGACTCCTCGAATTATAGAGAACGTAACCCGCCTGGCCGTGGTCCGAATGTTCCACCTGAGTGTCATTACAAGTATCGAGTTAGGTTTATAGAGTTTTTATAGTGTTAATGGGCGTTGTGTTAGCGAGAATAGGTGAGAAGTCTATGCTGTTTTGTTGTCATGGTTAGTCGGACATTGTAGCGTGGTTGCTCTATGGCAAAGTTGTAGAGTGCCTTGTACGCGAGCATTCCTTTCCCTCCACTTAATTCCTCTCGTCTCTTACCAGTCATATTTTTATCACAAAATCATCCAAATAATGAATTTACTGTTCTACTGAGGGAACGTTCAGAATGTAGCCCTGTAGTGTCAAATTCGCGTGCGCGTACTGCTCTGCCCACGTCTGGGCATTACGTCTTCGACATTGCTGGGTTGTGATCAGAAAAAGCCTGTAGATGGCATGTCAAGTAGACATCCTCCCATGGGCAGTCATGCTGCTGGCAATACACAGCTCATTTGTAAATGGCTTCATTACTGTCTCTTGCCATGTCAGCTCCCTGCATGACGTTCATTTGTTTCCCGACCTGTCAAGGTGGTCCCTCTTTAGAGTTCTATAAGAAGAATGCACCATAGAGTAGAGTACTAGTACGTAGAGTACTCTAAAAAGGGATCGCTACATGGCCCTGCTGGCAATACACAGCTCATTTGTAAATGGCTTCATTACTGTCTCTTGCCATGTCAGCTCCCTGCATGACGTTCATTTGTTTCCCGACCTGCCAAAGTGGTCCCTTCTTAGAGTTCTATAAGAAGGATGCACCATAGAGTAGAGTACTAGTACGTAGAGTACTCTAAAAAGGGATCGCTACATGGCCAACTGATGGCAATACACAGCTCATTTGTAAATGGCTTCATTACTGTCTCTTGCCATGTCAGCTCCCTGCATGACGTTCATTTGTTTCCCGACCTGCCAAAGTGGTCCCTTCTTAGAGTTCTATAAGAAGGATGCACCATAGAGTAGAGTACTAGTACGTAGAGTACTCTAAAAAGGGATCGCTACATGGCCACTGCTGGCAATACACAGCTCATTTGTAAATGGCTTCATTACTGTCTCTTGCCATGTCAGCTCCCTGCATGACGTTCATTTGTTTCCCGACCTGCCAAAGTGGTCCATTCTTAGAGTTCTATAAGAAGGATGCACCATAGAGTAGAGTACTAGTACGTAGAGTACTCTAAAAAGGGATCGCTACATGGCCAACTGATGGCAATACACAGCTCATTTGTAAATGGCTTCATTACGTCTCTTGCCATGTCAGCTCCTGCATGACGTTCATTTGTTTCCCGACCTGTCAAAGTGGTCCCTCCTTAGAGTTCTATAAGAAGAATGCACCATAGAGTAGAGTACTAGTACGTAGAGTACTCTAAAAAGGGATCGCTACATGGCCAACTGATGGCAATACACAGCTCATTTGTAAATGGCTTCATTACCGTCTCTTGCCATGTCAGCTCCCTGCATGACGTTCATTTGTTTCCCGACCTGCCAAGTGGTCCCTTCTTAGAGTTCTATAAGAAGGATGCACCATAGAGTAGAGTACTAGTACGTAGAGTACTCTAAAAAGGGATCGCTACATGGCCACTGCTGGCAATACACAGCTCATTTGTAAATGGCTTCATTACTGTCTCTTGCCATGTCAGCTCCCTGCATGACGTTCATTTGTTTCCCGACCTGCCAAAGTGGTCCCTCCTTAGAGTTCTATAAGAAGGATGCACCATAGAGTAGAGTACTAGTACGTAGAGTACTCTAAAAAGGGATCGCTACATGGCCAACTGATGGCAATACACAGCTCATTTGTAAATGGCTTCATTACTGTCTCTTGCCATGTCAGCTCCCTGCATGACGTTCATTTGTTTCCCGACCTGCCAAAGTGGTCCCTTCTTAGAGTTCTATAAGAAGGATGCACCATAGAGTAGAGTACTAGTACGTAGAGTACTCTAAAAAGGGATCGCTACATGGCCAACTGCTGGCAATACACAGCTCATTTGTAAATGGCTTCATTACTGTCTCTTGCCATGTCAGCTCCTGCATGACGTTCATTTGTTTCCCGACCTGCCAAAGTGGTCCCTCCTTAGAGTTCTATAAGAAGGATGCACCATAGAGTAGAGTACTAGTACGTAGAGTACTCTAAAAAGGGATCGCTACATGGCCAACTGATGGCAATACACAGCTCATTTGTAAATGGCTTCATTCATTTGTTTCCCGACCTGCCAAAGTGGTCCCTCCTTAGAGTTCTATAAGAAATGCACCATAGAGTAGAGTACTAGTACGTAGAGTACTCTAAAAAGGGATCGCTACATGGCCAACTGATGGCAATACACAGCTCATTTGTAAATGGCTTCATTACCGTCTCTTGCCATGTCAGCTCCCTGCATGACGTTCATTTGTTTCCCGACCTGCCAAAGTGGTCCCTTCTTAGAGTTCTATAAGAAGGATGCACCATAGAGTAGAGTACTAGTACGTAGAGTACTCTAAAAAGGGATCGCTACATGGCCAACTGCTGGCAATACACAGCTCATTTGTAAATGGCTTCATTACTGTCTCTTGCCATGTCAGCTCCCTGCATGACGTTCATTTGTTTCCCGACCTGCCAAAGTTGTCCCTTCTTAGAGTTCTATAAGAAGAATGCACCATAGAGTAGAGTACTAGTACGTAGAGTACTCTAAAAGGGATCGCTACATGGCCACTGCTGGCAATACACAGCTCATTTGTAAATGGCTTCATTACTGTCTCTTGCCATGTCAGCTCCCTGCATGACGTTCATTTGTTTCCCGACCTGCCAAAGTGGTCCCTTCTTAGAGTTCTATAAGAAGGATGCACCATAGAGTAGAGTACTAGTACGTAGAGTACTCTAAAAAGGGATCGCTACATGGCCAACTGCTGGCAATACACAGCTCATTTGTAAATGGCTTCATTACTGTCTCTTGCCATGTCAGCTCCCTGCATGACGTTCATTTGTTTCCCGACCTGCCAAAGTGGTCCCTTCTTAGAGTTCTATAAGAAGGATGCACCATAGAGTAGAGTACTAGTACGTAGAGTACTCTAAAAAGGGATCGCTACATGGCCAACTGCTGGCAATACACAGCTCATTTGTAAATGGCTTCATTACTGTCTCTTGCCATGTCAGCTCCCTGCATGACGTTCATTTGTTTCCCGACCTGCCAAAGTGGTCCCTTCTTAGAGTTCTATAAGAAGGATGCACCATAGAGTAGAGTACTAGTACGTAGAGTACTCTAAAAAGGGATCGCTACATGGCCACTGCTGGCAATACGCAGCTCATTTGTACACGGCTTCATCACTATCTGTTGCCGTGCCATCGTCCTGCAGGACGTTCGTGTCAAGGCGAGCATCTGCCCCGCGCGTGCTTGTGCCCGGCCGCGGGGCTGCGCCGCCAGGTGGCGCGCCTTGTGGGCGTCGAGGCGCGCAGGCACGCCGCCCGCGCGCCCGGGAAGCCGCTGTTTACAAACACTGGCTGCGCCGAGCCGCGCCCGCACCGGCCGACGCTGCATTCGCGAAGGCGGCCGGAGCTCCATGCAACTCCGCACACGCACATACCTTTTTTGGCTTCCTCGCCCTTTCGAAGTATTTCGTGAAAAGAGAAAGTTACGTGATCGTGCGCCGGAAAATGGCGAAGTTTCGGCTGAAAATCGCTTATTGACGGGTCTTGGAAACGAAGAAATGGAAAAATCTTGTTACCTAATATAGAAAAAAAATTTTCTAACATGTGGTGTACCCAGAATCTATGGACCCTTGATACCGAAAAATCGATTGACAACAAAATGTCTGTCTGTCCGTTCGACTGTGGTCAACGCTATTGGCGATTTTTCAACAGAAAAACTCGAATTGTGGTCTGGTGTCGGGAGTTAGATAGACGGTAGAATTTGCCTACGAAATCCATGGAGCCACCCCGACATATCTTTTGTAGACCACCAACTTTTGAATCAAAGTTATCTGGATTTAATATGTAATGTTTTTGGGCGCGTCATCTAGTATGATCATTGAGTCGTAGTAAAGCACATTTCATCCCAGGACGCGGCGGTGTTCCCCTCCTGCTTAAACATGAAACCCGGCGACCTACACGTCGGCTCCCTGGGAGTTCCCTTTCCGGGTGTCGCCCCCACCTGTTCCACCGGACAAGATCTAAACTCCCGACATTCTCGGAAGTGCAGTGTGGTGTGTGTGTGTGTGTGTGTGTGTGTGTGTGTGTGTGTGTGTGTGTGAAAGAGGAGAGGAGGGGACATAAGAATAAGGAAATATTTCGCGCGATCCATCGCCCGTGTGATTGCGTACTACTCCGGTAATCGCCTGTGTTGATAGGAGTATCCGTGGATTACCACCGATCAGAGCTGCTGGCCGCCAGATTTCTCCTCCGGATAGTAATTGGATTTAACCTAGCTGCGGTCGCTAGTGTCGAAAATCCATGTGTGGAAACGAGTGTGGCAGAGTGGAGCGTATCTTAGTTGCGGCGGTGCCCCATTAGCGAAGGAACCTGGAAGGAGAATCCACAAGCCCGCATGTAGGTTGTAGGTGGTTTTCACGTTCCAGCGGAGGAGGAACACCGCCGCCTCCCGAGATATAACACTTACTTCACTTACGGGACTCTTCACCGTGGCAGTCGTGCGGAAACGCTGATTTCGTGGCAGTGGAGCGAGGGAGGGCGGAGCGCTGCATCAATTGCGCGCAGCCGGACCGCCCCTCTCTCCACGCAGGCGTCTCGCCCCGTGCACCGCCGGGGGGGAGGGGGCGCGAGTGCTAATCTGCAATTGAATACTCCTCCGCCGCCGCCTGCGAGTCTGAGACCTCACCGCGAAGCAGGTGCTCGGGCACGCGAGGACGCCCCTGACATTACGGCAATATCTGCCTTTAACATAATTACATGTGCTTTGGATGTAACGTACTCGTTTGACTCAAACCCGACCACTCCATTATGAACTCCGAAAACGTATCGACACATCAATCAACATAATGTTATATTTTGTATCAACTGAGTAATAGGGGTTTCTTATTTTAAGGAGAATTTCATAAGTAATGATGTGATTAAGGACAATTTAGGTTCTTGGGCAATTCGTTGGATTCGTTTGGTACGGACTAATTAAATCGCTGGACATCCGTTGGGATGTTTTTGAATAGTACTGTAGAGTGAGAAACTTACTTTATATCAATCTTTTCGAACATAAGTAAGCAATATTATAAATATGATACATTGGGTCATCACTAGAGACCATATTTTTATATTACATTTTTTGTCTTTCTACTTACGTTATTGAAAATAATAACCTTGACGAATTATCACCCTCCACACAATATTTAATTTTTCCTTACATATTTCTACATATTTAATACTATATTACATATTTTACATATTTTACTATTTTCACAAAATATTTTTTAATTCAATAATATTCTTCAATTTTATTACTTTTTTATTTAAGAAATATTTTAAAAATCAGCATTTTATCTAATAATATTACTGCGTAATATCTCGTGCTGCTACATGAAGACGCGGTCCAATGTACTCCCAGTCCGGCACGGCTGCTTCGGTTTTCTCGGTGAGGGAAGTGAGTGTCAGAGCACTTTCGACTGAGATCATTTTCGTAGGTGTGAAAAGTATCACCGACACCGCGTTTCCTGATCTTTAACCTTAATTTCCGAGAAACTTTCACGAACCCAGTCGTGTAACTCTTCGATGAGATTGCTGCACGCTCGCTGCAGTGACTGTGTTGCTGATCGTAGATACCAAGGGCGATGGGTTCTATTGCGTCTAGTCTGGCTGCTAAACTTCGGACCTGGTTAACAATAGGTGTAGGTTTTACAACTAATGGGAAAGTTGTGTGGTGCGAAGTGTGCATCAACTTGTGATCTTCAAATGATTTTTGAAACGTTAGTATTATTTTAAAAATTTGTTTAGACATTTTTGTATAAATGTAATTTCGTATTTTATAAATGTATTTTGTAATTAGAATATTTTGATGTCACGTATTATATCCAATTTCACATGTTTAATACATATTCTTACTGTTTTCATTACATATTTAAGTACGTATTTTGACGTTTCATTCTACAAATTGTTCCGGTCTCTAATCATCACTTTACGTAGAGATATTAGCATAACACCGAAGTTAATTTTTTTAGGTATCATGTTGTGCGCTGAAAATACGGGGTTCAGGTGCTAGTAGTATTGTATAAAATTGGTTGGATATGTGCGACCATTTCGCAATTTGTAATTTGTAGCTGTAGAATATTATTTTAGAACACTGCAATGGGAATTGAATAAAACATTCGAATATCTCCATTCAAGAACTCATTCTTCAATATTAATAAAAATAATAAAATATAATAAATATAGTAATAAAATAGTAATAAAATAGTAATAAAATAGTAATAAAATAGTAATAAAATAGTAATAAAATATATATATTTCTCTGCTAATCAGCCATCATTGGGCCAGGCGATACGTGCATCCCAGCAGGACTCAGACTTGAATATCGGGCTAGGAGCACGTTACTTTTTTTTTGTCAGGAGGAATCATGCAATTTAATGCAGATTCCATTTTGTACCCTAGGGTTGTTAGTCCTGGGGATGAGGTGAAGTTAAGATGATTATGAATGGATGATAAGGGGGAAAGGACGAACCATGTCCGAGGCGGGACTCGAACCCGCGACCATTTCGTCCGAGGTCACTACGACACTACTGCCTTAGCAATCTCGGCCAACAGGCCGACTTAATGATATATTATTATTATTATTATTATTATTATTATTATTATTATTATTATTATTATTATTATTATTATTATTATTATTATTATTATTATTATTATTAGAAGCGTTATTGTGCCTGAGACAACTATTGTAATCAACTTCTGAGTTAATGACACCCTCTCTTATTTCATGCTTTAGTCTTGATTCATTTGTATAATGCTGAGAACCCTTTACTTTGCTTCTGAACGATACAATGTAACCTTTCTCACTTGTAAATCTCACCCTCCACTTTCTATATTTAGGTTAAATATAAATTAATATGAGCGCAATTGAGCATTGACCTACTTTCCAACACTTCTAAGCATTTATTAACAAAGATAAATCCGTGCGATTCTATTGTACAAAATATCAAATAGTTAACTTCATCTCACATAGATTTTGATCATCTCTGCAACTTAGTGGGAGTACCCAGTACTAAACATCCACAAATATAATAGAAGACTAAAGAAGCATAATTTTTAAAGATTATGCCCTAAGAAACATTACTCATTGCTCCATAAGCTATCACAAAAATTGCAGACCTCGTTGCTAAGTTATGGTTGATTGCAATATACATTATTAGAGAGTTCATTACAGATTGAATGTGATTGGTCTCCTGTTTTCCTTATATCATGATCTGCGAAATTCTATTTTTCGTTTTAAACTTGAAATGACTCGTGAAGGTAATTATCTATCCATCAGGGACACATTGACTGGGGTCTGTGAACATGTGAATTAAATTTTGCACCTCTCATAAGCATCATCTATTCTTATCCTGTTGTAAAACGATAATTGTAACAGTATACTTTAATTACACAAAAATGTACTACCGTAAACACATTGCATCATGCAAGGGGATTATATGGCTGCGATTTCCGCCCACTGTGACACACTGTGAGGCGATGAAAGTGAAAAGTTTCTTAAAAGCGCGACATAACATCCTGCACCATTGCCTCCGCGACTTCCGCTACTTGCCTTCTCCATCGTATTCTCCTCCACAATTCCCTTCCACTCTGCAGCCCCCATAACCTCCTCCACAGCCCCCATCATTACGTCCACAGCCTATCATTTCCTCCCAGCCTCCATCTTTCCTCCGACCCCCCCACAGCCCCCATAATCTCCTCCACAACCTCCATCGTTACCTCATCATTTCCTCCTCTGCCGTCATCATTACCTCCACAGCCCCATCATTTCCTCCACAGCCTCCATCTTTCCTCCGAAGCTCCAATCGTCTCCTCCAATCCCTCATCGCTCCCCACAAACTCCATCGCCTCCGCAGCCCCCATAATCTCCTCCACAGCCACATGTCTTCCACGGCCCTGTCTCGTCCGCAGCCCCTTATCCACTTGCCCGCCGCCGCGCCGCGGGCTATTGTTAGTGAGGCAGACGCGGCGGCGCTCCGCGTGGCCCTGCTGTGTTTTGGCGGCGAGCGAGGCCTACTTGTCCCCTTTTAGCACGGGAATTTGTGGCTTTTTGTCTTCAATAAGTTTGTGGAACGCCGCGGCGCGGCGTGGCGAGGCGCCGCGATATGCAGACGCGACGGCCGCGGGGTCGGATTGAGGGACTTCAGAGAATCCCCCTTGAGTCGGGTAAGAGGAGGTCGGAGGAAGAAGGAGAATACGAGTGAAGAATAGGCGTGGAATGAGAATTGAGAAGAGGAATGGAACGAGAAAGAGGATGAGGAAGACGAGAATGGAGAGAAGGAATAAGATAAGAAAATGGAAATAAAACTAGATTTTCAAGATAAACAAATCTTTCTATATGAAACAAAATAAACATTTTAAAAATAATACGTAATGCTCGACAAAACCCTTTCAGTGACAATCGCATCAAAATCGGATAAATGGATCCGAAGATTATCTCGGAAAACCAAGCAGACAAAAGAGATAATGTAGAAAATAACAGGAACGAGTTTTTGCATTTCGAAGATGACATAGTGCATCCATCGGATTGTGTTGTCGCTCTAGCTAAAACTAGCTGAGTTCGAGGGGAAAAAATCACACAAAAGGAAGAACTGTATAAAAATTCCAATAGAAAAGTACAACATGACTGTATGGAAAATATAATTTTCTTTAAAATATTGTTTCATGTCGTTGAGTATTCCCTAATCATTAATAAAATTACAAATTCTAGAATCATACAATCATTATTATTTGTCTACAGAGTTAAACATTTTTACTTTGTCGCATCGTACATGCGTAGTATAGAAAACGTTATGTAACTCTACGGCGGCAAACTCCAAGTTTTCGCCGCAAAAAGTGTTGTAGGTTCCTGAAAGTGAAAAAGTTTATAATTTTCGGTCATAGAACTCTAAGGGCGTGGTGTCGGCTGCTTTTGGGTTTGTGCAACTGTTATGAAATCGTGCGTTAGAAAACGACTAATTTTCGGCAGAAAACCTCTGATCGATTATGGAGATGATTTTGATTGATTGATTTGATTGATTAATTGATTGGATTGATTGATTGGTTGATTTGATTGACATTGTTTAACATTTTTTGTATGCAGAGGGGCTAAAGATAAAAGTGAAAGAGAAGCAGTGAAAACAAATGGGTTAGGATTTCAGGTTGTTGTCAAACTTTTGGAAGTGGGTAATTACTTGTGCAAAGGATTTCATGTATTTACGGACAACTTTTTTACTACAAAACCGCTAGCTGATTATTTGTACAAAAAAGGGACATTTTTGACTGGCACTATAAGAAAAAACAGAAAATTCATTCCTAAAACATTATTAGAGAAGTTTTCTATGTGAGAAAAGAAATTTTTTAGGAAAGATACTGGCAGAGATACTTCAGAGAGAAGCAATCTCAGAAGGGACCAGTTATTTTATTATCTACAGTTTCAACAACCAACAATAGTACCAAAACAAAATCATTCTTGAAAAAACAGAAAGTAATAAAAAACCTGAAATTATCATGTCTTACAATAAATTCATGGGGGGTGTAGATACTTCAGACATGATGCTTTATTGCTATCTGGATGAAAGAAAAAACTGTGAAGAACGGGAAGAAAGTAACCTTCAACATTTTTGGAAGAATGATTCTAAATTCATATATTATTTACAAAGAAAACATTAAACCTAATAAACCAATGAGTAGACTCCAGTTTACTATATCTATAAAAGAATCTTTTGCCAATGATTGGCTAACAGAGAAGAACTCTGATATTGAGGTGTTAGAAGATTCAGAAAAATATAGCAAAAAAATCGTTTTGAACTTAATTTTTTTTAATTTGAAAACATATTGTGTTAAAAATTATTTTTTTCCAAGGGAAAATATTATTCTACCTTAAATCCGAGACATATTAAAAGTAATTTATATTTCTTCTTTCCACAAAAAAAAGTTTGCATATCTTTTAAAATAAAGCTGTTAGAGAGATTTGAAAATGTGTCTGCATTTTTTGAATTTCCCCTGTGGCAGTTTTCGCAGTACTTGGCCGGCGGTGAAAGGGTTAAGGAACAGATGTTATTAAGGGAAAAAGCTTTATCTTTAATATTATAGTTGTAAGAAGATACGTAAAAAATTGCGTTTTGTATTTTTCAAAAAATCTTATTTGAACGAACACGAGGCCATCGCTATTCTTTTAAGGGTTGTTTACACTATCTGAAGTCAAAATTTGAAAGGAATGTTTGGCGGTTTGAGAAAATTTTGAAAATCTTTTTAACGCTACATGTAAAGTCCTCTCAAAAATCAAAATATCTGTTTGAATTTCCCAAAGCCTCAAGTCCAGATCGATTAGGGAATTTCAATTTTGAAGAAAATCGTCTGAACTGAATAGGCGCTTACGTTGATCACTGACAGACAAAAAGACAAACACTTTGCTGTCAATCAATTTTTCGGTATCAAGGACCCCACGTGATGGAAAATATTTTTTCAAAAATTTAGCAACCGGATTTATCTACTCGTTTATAAGGCCCGATAATCAGATATTCTGCTGAAAATTCGCCCTTTTCTGACGCACGATTGCAAAACTCAGGCAATTTAATACTGTAGCGACGCGTTAGGTGGACCTATTCTTCGGGGAATGCAATGGGCAACTCGAGTTGAGGCACATTTGAATGCGAGGCAATTTTGAAGTATTGTCCGGGGGAGTTGGCTCAGGCCATCTGCAGTGCCTCTGACCGGGAGGTCCTTTGTTCGAGTTCTGACGATGGGAGGATTTTCGGTATTATCTATCTAGATATCGAATTCAGTCGCTGAAGAATTCTAGCGGCCGGCTTCTCTGATTGGCAGTTTTCCGTTGTTTCTCCGATCAGTATCAGGCAATTGCCGTAACAGTACCGTAACAAACGGGCCGCGTGTGACCTTTCTTTCCTCTTGTACTGTCATCATCCCTAACACACACTTACTCACATGCACTGTACTACCACCCATGTCGGGAGACCAGTCAGGAGCTTAAAGCTTGTACCGGTTGGGCCGGTGCCTCGCTTGTGGAAATACCTAGTTGAGGGAAAACCCCACACGCCACGCGGGCGATGATCACTGTCACATCACGCGATTAAAACATGCACTAAACTTACGGGACAAACGACCTTAGCAATTTAAATGCCCGGAATCACTAATCAATCAAACAATCAATCCAAATTTTGCACAGCATTAAGCACCTGGGCATGTGCCTATTAATCCACTTGGTAGCGCGGGTTATATTGCATCGAGAACGCACTCGCGAGAGAAGCGACGCGATATTCTCGTAGTCAGTGACCCTTGCTGCAACCTGTTTACCAAATAGGGTAGAAACTCGCTTCCCTATGAGCTAGGGTATGACCCTATGAACCAGGGTATGCCAATGTTATAAACAAAGCATTAAAAGAACTTCCTCGACAAGCAATTGCAATAATCACAGCAATATTTAACGCATCGTTGAGATACTATCCGTCGTCATGGAAACGGGCAGTTATACTTCCATTCTTCAAGCCACGCAAAAGCCCTAAAATTCCAAGCAATTATAGGCCTATTAACCTCCTCCCTTCTTTAGCTAAAATTTTTGAAAAACTTGTTTTAAATAGACTCCAAGCATACTTAACCAAAGTTAATGCAATTATCAACAATTTGGTTTTAAACCGAATCATGCAACTACCCATCAACTGCTGCGACTTGTCGAACGCATAGTAAACAGTTTTTACGTTAAAAAGGACACAATAGCTCTCTTTTTTGACATTTCGCAGGCATTTGACCGAATTTAGCACAATGGACTAATGTACAAACTACGAGGAATTGGAACTCCTGATTATCTCCAGAAACTAATTCGAAGCTTTCTTACCGACAGATTTTCAAGAAAAAATAAATGATGCTATGTCACCGCTTTACCCTATTCTCGCAGGCGTCCCACAATGCTCGGTTCTTTCACCAACACTGTTCTCAATTTTTACAGCAGACTATCCAACCCCACAGAAGCAAGTATAGCTCTTTATGCTAACGATACCGCAATCTTCACTTCACATACCAATATCAACTTAGCCTATGATTACATACAATCATAAATTGACCGTTATACGAATTGGATAAAAAATAGAGAATTAAAATCAACCCCTCAAAATCACAATCCAAAATATTCACACTCAGACGTCCTCTCTTCCCTACACCGTTACAAATAAATAACACCAAAGTACCCTGGCTTTCTCATTCTTCGCCAGCCAAATACCTAGGTGTCTTACTGGACAAACTGTTAACTTGAAAACCGCACAATCAATCAATAGCCCATAAAACACGAGCGAAAGTTTTAAATCTCTACCCGTATATCATTAGTAACTCCACCCTTAGTATAGAAATTGGGCTACGATAATAAGACCCACAGTGACATATGCTTGCCCAATATGGCGCAACACAGCACGAACCAACCTATCCATTTTGCAGAAAGTTCAAAACATATCTTAGACAAACCTTGAAAGGCCCCTGGTTCATTTCAAACTCACAAATCCACCGAGAGCTTCAAATACCTCTCCTCTCAGAATTCATCTCACAACCCTCTCAAAAATATTACTCTCTCCTCCCAACATGTCCCAACACTCCAATATTCAATCTCGGTCAAAACGCTCATCATCCTTCACGCATTAGATCCAGATTCCACAAACACCTCTTTCGTCCTCCCTAATTCATAAAAATCATTCGCCACAATTTCCCTCAAAACACATCCCTTCTAAACAATAAATGCAAACTTCCCTAAGTCAAATTATACAAATATTAATTTTTAAAAATAGTGAAGGATTATACCGAGGCCCGCATTTGCCTAAGGATGGCCAAGTAAATTCATTGTATGTAACATTGTACCCGTCAAAATCCCCGAAAGACGAAAGTCGAACGCGAAGGAATAAATAAAAAAAAGAGCTATCATGAAACGTGGACATAACTCGCATGAAAACTGAAGATAACAGGTCGCATATCGAAAATGAAATTAAATAGATTTTCTAGGCCCCATAATTTTAATGTAACGTTTGCTAACAATATAAAATGACATTTATTTAGTCAAATATGTTTGGAAAAACTATTTGTTTGTCAATTTGAATTTTGGATTACTGTATTTTTCTCCTTCGGAGTTGGAAATAAAACGAGTCCTGTATATTTCCTCTCTGGCCGGTGAACGCAAGGATACACGCAGAATACTTGCTGAGATTTGGAGTCATTCCAAAAAGAGAAAAGAACGAAGAGTTCCCCAAACTAAATTTATCAGGACATTTTAAAGCTTTTCTAAGTTCAAGTGGCGATTTCTTATGAAGTTCAGAAGTTTTGTATTGTGACCCAGTGCCTCAGATTTGACATTCACTTCAACAACTAAAATATAGTAAGGATTAGAAGAGAAAATAATCCCCGATACTTTTTATATTGCAGGACATCATGATGTGATGCCTATATTCATTCATGAAACAAACGTAGTATACCGAATGTCGTATACTGTTCTTAAGTGGTACTTGTGGAAGAAAATTTAATTGTACTTGACTGCAGTGAAATTAATTTAAATTTTTTAAACAAAGAAATAAACGGAAGAGAGTGGAATGTACGAGACAATTAAGCATGAAAATGTTAAAAGATTATCGCTAAAGTTCTTCCCGCAAAGGCGTTCTAAGAGGTAATTTGTTTCTCTGATAGCATTTTTCCTTGATTGTAATCCGCAAATCTGTGTGAGGATCTACCGAAAGAAGCATCTCTAACAGCTGCAATGAAATGAGTTTCAAAAACAACCTTCGGAAAGCTCTAGATAATTATTAACAATGAAGTTCTTCCACAAAGGACGATTTTAGAAAAAAAAACACTTTAAAATGATTTGTCTATCGTGAATATTTTTCCAATTCATCCCCCGAGAAACACACACCCGACACTCGATGACACAGAAATCGGTTTACGGTTTCATCCAAACACATTTTTTTCTCCTTCGTTACCTTTGTCACTGAGAAAATATCAATTTATTGCTGCTTGAAAACTCATTGTACGTATTTCCATTACAAAAATGGTTCAACGATAGTTCACATTCTATGTAAATAAACATTTGAGGATGAATAGCTAATAATATCATGTCGATTTCACCATGATGTCCTAATGCTATTTTGGTATCATAACTTATAAACAATTCGTTGTATTAACACGCGGGTTTATGTTTTTATATTAACGATAAATAAACCAATTTGCACCCGAGGGGCTGTTAAGAATTTGTTGCTCCTCCTGTTCAATGAAATGAACAGGGCTTCTCGCCTGTGATGAAAATGGGCCCCAGACGTACTTGTTTTTCATTGGGCGCGGCTGGCAGCGCCCCAAGGGGCGTGGCCCACTGAAGCGCCCTCAGAATGTCGCTTCGGGGCGATCGGAGGACGCGTGCAAGATGGGCTTTGGGTGCGTCATGACTGCCAAGTCAGGTTAACGCGCAAACGTTGCCATGGGACAGATGCGCGCAGAGATTGATGCAGTGGATGGTTTTTCGCCAGTGGAGAAGGCGAAGAAATATTTGTAATATTATAAATATATTTTATAATATATATAATAAAAATATATTTGAAATATTACAAAATCGATGAAATATTTGAAAGTGTATACAAACGTTTCAAAAATAATTTTAAATTAAGTTTTGAGGTTTACATTCAGATAATTCAAAGCGAAATCATTTTTAGAACCTTAATTTTCCCGTTTTTACATATTATTAGATATCACCTGAACTTAGAACTTTCTTACTAAATACGTCATGATCATGAGTCTCATGACACACTATGTAGTTGGCTTAAAAAGTCATAATTGTAATCACAGTCCAATTCCTGCTCTTTTAGTTAAGTATCGAGACATTCCGGATTAGTAGCATAATCGATTTTTCATAAAGAAATGTAATTATTATATTAGTTTTCCCTAATATTTAAAGACTACAAATTGGTTATATTTCAGATGGAATTTCTGTAGCATAGATGTTACGATCTGAAATACCAGTTTTATCAAACACTTCGTTTTTATCAATGACATGATAGAAGACGTATGAACCAGAAAAAGCTGTACTCAAACTGCCAACATTGTCATAAAATCCATTTACTACTTTTATTATTCAAACTACGTGAGTGTGCCATGGACTACTAATTCTTATTAATATGTTTCGAAATCAGTTGAAATGTCATTAAACATTAGGTACTTAATCTTTAAAATATTCCCGAAGCTTTGGCATTGACATATTCTAAATCCGGAATCATGTTTCTATTGGTAAGACATGGAGAGCGATACTGGGCAAGATCGATTTTTTGTGTTCTGTGCTTTGTTCGTGAACGGCTGTGACCGAACAGTGAAGTGCATGCAATGCCTCAGGAGGTGGCTGTGTTCGTCTCCTGCTAGAACGTGTGGACCGTGCTCTACCACACGTCGGATTCATTCGCGAGGTTTTCCCCGTCCAGATATCTCCTCCAGCGGGAAACCGCCGCAACCGAGACAAGTTCTAGGCCAGGGATAGAACAAGGGCAAGAAATGGGAAGGAAAGATAGCATGAGAACCGTGGCCCGATTTATATTAAAGGAATTACACATTCCCTAAATTCAAGTAGAGTTTTAGTGTGTTATACACCATTATACATCTTTCGGACCATATACATTTACATTTTAAAACTAGTACTTTTTGGTTCTTGATCGTGAAAAGATTAGCTGCTTATACCTGCTTATCTAAATAATAAATACGTTTCTACAGAAAGACTCTTCAAGTTACCCGCATATTGTTATTTGATATATGGGTAAAAAAAATCAGTTGATGAGAAATTCGAAGCTGTGTTAAATGTTTTCTTACATCAACTAGGAATTGTAGAACCTCAAAAAGCACTTTTGGAAAAAGTCTTACGTTAGATGCATTTGTCAAAACATTGAAAACAAATGGCAAAACTCCGTGAGAAGTAAAGAGCCGTTCCTGTAATATAATTTTTCTATAATAATAATAATAATAATTTCTGGCTACAAGAAACTGTTATCCTCCCTGATTACAATTAGAGGCAGTCCAAGATCCATCACAAATAAATGTCAAAATTAATAGAGCTGGAAGATTAAGAGAGAAGTCCTTCAGATAGTGCGAGATTAAAGCTAAAACAAAAAAAAATTGATGATCTCTTTTAGACACTAATAGCTCAAAATAATTATCCATAGCCATTGAAATCAAACTAAGGAGGGATGATAAAAGAGATTCGACAACTATATTTAAGGAGCTCTATGAAGCCTTTTCCAATAGGGGAACTACAGCTCGACGATTCATTCTTCAAAAGTCTCCATCATTGTCAGTAGATCAGGCACTCGCTTTGATGGTGAATACCAATCTTTCAACCCGCCAGTATAGACATAGAGAAAGACTTGTAATTTGTCCCCCTTATCACAAAGTGAAGGAAGCTGAACAGTTACACTATCCAGCGGAAATTACAATTACAGAAACATCAGCTGAAATTCACCACCAAACATTAATTACACCGTGACAAGGACATTTAAAATTCTAAAAATAACAGTAATTTTACATTCATCTAACAATTTACGTTTTCAAACAAATTTTTTTGAAATAATCATTAAGTGGGGATGTGATGAGTCAGAATAAAACAGATATAAACAAACATGTTCTGAAGAACAATGTACTGATGAAAGTTTGTTTAGTTTTTAAATGGTACCTATACAAATTTACAATGTTCGTTATGAGATTAAAACTATTGTTTGGGAAAATACATATTTCTTATCGTTTAGAAATTCGAATATGACAAGAGAGATAAGAAAATAAAGTGAAAGTGGTGAAAAAGAACTAGAAAAAAGGCAAGGTTCGACACAAATATGAATTTGTTCCATAGACTGCTTATTAGCTCAGATCCATTCATTTTGAGCATACGCACCAAAATTACAACTGCACGCAAAAAAGTGAAACATGAACTTTTGGCGTTATTAGAATCAAGAAATGAGACAAAAGATACGGTAAAATCACCTTTAGAAGAAAACGCGAGTAGTGATTAAAACTAAGTTGTATTTGTTGTAGTACAATCCTCTCATTGTATTTTTTGTTTTTATTTTTTCATTTTCGGCTTTTTATTCTTGTATACTTTGATTTTATTTTTCTTGCAGAGTATGTTTTGTAAAATTCAAATATTATGTCCCATAATATTAAACAAATATAACGTTTGACAAACGTATACTGTCATTTGTATACAAGTATTCAAATATCCTAAATATTTAAAAAATATTTCTTAAAAATTTAAGATGTACAAGCAAATTTGTTTATTTGTAAATTATTTACACAACAGGCCTCAAAACTACGAGAAATTCATTTGAAAGGGAGTTATTAATTTTTTCCTCCTAGATCGTCAAAATTACACACTGTGCGCCGGTTCGAGAAGCAACGAAACATTGTAGTGGAAAATAGACAAGAAATTGAAGGCAAAGCTGTGTGTTATACCTGGAATCACCAAAAGGAGGGTTAGGGCTGAGTTCAAATCTATGGAAGGTGAGATGAGGCGGGATCAGGTGGGGAAGGGAAACAGTGGGACGGAGGGAATGCAGGATGAAATGAGCCGAAATAGCAGTAAATGGCCCGCGGCAGAGTGGAAGGGAATGAAGGGCGGCGGGGCGGGATTGCAGAGTAAAGCGAGTGGTGATGGGCAAGGGGGTTATGGCGAAGAGCGAGGGACGTTTGGTGAAGGGTGAAGACGGCTCCACACATTCGGCATTCGCCGAGCAGCCAGCTAGTGCTCGCCCAAACCCGAGCAGCTGACGTGTTCGGCCAATGTTGGCGAATGTTCGCTCCCTTTGATGTATCCAAAAGACCGACACGCGGTGGGTAGGACGAACACCGAATGTTCGTCACTCGGCAAATAGCAAGCAACTCATCCACACTACTCGGGATTCGGCGAGCGGTTGCTCGGTGTTCGCCGAATAACGAATGTGTGGAGCCGCCTTGTGGTACACAGCACGAGGGTCGAAGGGGGTGGCGGGGGGTGGGGGGGGCGGGGGGCGGCGGTGAGGGGCGTAGGGCTTGTGACCAAGTGCGATGGGCGAGGGGCGAAGGGCGCTTGTGAGGGATGAAGGGGGAGTGGCGAAGGGAGTGGGACGCAAGGGAGTCGTCATGGAGCGCGGAAGGCAAGGGCGCGTGGACCAGGGATAGGACGCAGCGTGGCACAGCGGGGGCCCTTTTGGGGCGGCCCGCATGCCCAGGTCAGTCGCCCGCCACCGCCGCTGCCGCCGCCGCCCCCGCCGCCGCCGCCGGGGCCAACTGTTTGGACGCGCGACCGAAATAAACGCCTGCTCGCCGTCGTCCGGCGGGGCCCGCGCCAGCGCCGCGCCGCCTCCGCCGCCGCCCGATTTAGAGCGCGCGGGGAGGATTGTTGGCGGCGGCCCGGCCGCCTTGCGAACAGACGCACGCGTGCCACCTTCCACGGCCGCGCACGGGCAACTCACGCGGAGGGGCCGGTCGGGGAATGGCTAATGCCTTATACACCCCGGCCCAATGCGCCCAGGCACCTCCTCACCATAGTGTTCCCTATTCTGCACTGGGATTTTTGTTCACTATTTGTGCATAATCCGTGGCCTGCCGGCTACCATTGTATTGCACGGCTGTCAATCGCATAATAATGTAGTGCGATGCGTTGGAAATTGACCGAAAGAACTGCTCAGTGAGGTTCCGATGGACTGTCATGTCTCGCGTATGGTAAAATATATTTGGCGTTCGTGACATTGCAGGGGTTGAACAATAGCAAAATGCGGAAAGGAACTACGGAGCGCCATGCCGCTCCATTCAGAACAAATAGACGGAGGAACTATTCTAATGATCTCTAGAACCAGTTCACGCGTGTGGTCCATATAATATTTTAATTGTGACACTCAGATGTATTCTATGACTCAAGTCTATATCGCACCGTAGACTGGCCATGTCTCAGACCTGTTCCTTCAGATCGCTATTCCCAAAGCAGGCTCCCAGAGCGCTTTACACTCCCTGCTAAAGGGTTTAGGAACGAGCCCATGCACATGAGCAAAGGCGTGGAGACAGGTAGTAGGGGCAGCGCCAATAGCAGACCGCATTCTGCACCGGACCGCGAAGTACAAAGTCCGTCACAGTCACCGACGTAGAAAGCTCAGGGCACCATTGATGTCACTGCAGTGCCTCTAACCGGCAAGTGCTAGGATTCGAATCCCGACAGTGCCAGGAGTTTCTACTCTAGCCAGATAGCTAAGTCGCGTTCTATCTCAGAAGGACAATTGTAGCGGCCGGCTGCTATGATCGGTAGTTTCTTGTGGCTCAAATGCCGGAGCAGTACCCTGACAAACGGGTCGACCGCGGCGGTATTTCCCCTTCCTTGTCTTCACTCATAACTTACGCACACTTACACTTACATGCACTTCACTGCTACACATTGTAGGAATTCTGTTGACGTAATTACATGATGAAATAATGGAAGTCATCTCCGTCAGCTTTCTAAATTTATTTAGAGATAATCTAAACAAATCTATAAAGTTGATGGAGATGACTTACATTAGTCCATCAACTACAACATGTGTCGGGAGACCGGTGAGTGCTGGTCCCGGCTGGGGCGGTGCCCCGCTGGTAGGAGATACCTGGACGGAGAAACCCACGCAAGAATATCGCCGTATCGCCACCTCCCGTGATAAAAAACATGCGTGGCACGACGGACGGGACATGATCTTAGCAGTTGGAAACACGAAATAAAAGATCAGTCAATTCAAGAGGTGCCACAGGCCATTTTCTACGCGCGAACGTTCCTTCCTTATCCTTTACTCCTCCCCTTGCACACAATCACACTTTCACGCACTACCGTACTACGCATGTCGGGAGCTTGAAGCTTGTCATGGCTTAGGCGGTGACTTATTACTTTCATTTCTTGAATATCCGATTGTTCACAAAACTATTTTTAAATACAAATTGATTTTATCTGCAGAAAGTGATGCACTTTAACCTGGTGCAGTGAGCACATTAACGAGCCGCAAATTGTGATTTCAATCTGAACATGAGCTTTTCGTTCCTTGTTGACTGTTATGAGGGAAGAGGGAATACTGATAATCATCATTAAAAGAAAGCTGCGACGTTCCTGTGAAGAGAGTAAACAAAACTGTCCCATGAGAAGGTCAGGGGAACGCGCCGAGTCGCGCCCGGACGATTGACGGCTGGGTCGCCCCGCAGACAACTGCCCGAACTAGCAGTGGCTAGATGCTTTTTTGTTTAAGTTTCTTGCGCGATACTCCAGGGAGTGACTGAGTAACTAGTTTTGGAGGGACGTCGACTTCTTTAATCATTAGTTCCGTGAGCGTTATTTCAATGTGCCTTCCCAAGCCGTAGGCGGCCTACACGTAAGCCTGTGAGGTTTTCCATCTCCAGGTATTTCCCCCAGCGCGAAGCCGCCACAGCCGGAATAAGTTTAAAGCTCTCAACTGGTCGTCCGGCAAAAATGAACAAAAGAGGTGAAGCAGAAATGCAAGTGAACAGAGAGGAGAAGCGAAGATGAGGGAAGAAAAGTCGCTGGAAGCCCGTCGCCCATTTACTATACTTCGATTAAAAACATTAAATCTGTTGATATTGGGTCAGGTGTGATGCTGTCATCCAATCGGAAGCTTGAATGTCACTATAGTGACGTCCCTTCTGTGACGTGTAAGTTCCCACGTCACAGCTAATCAAGTGTCAATGAACTTATTGTATAATTGTCATCTGATACTCCTTCGGTATTCGCCTGATATTGATAAAGAAACACGAGAAACTACCGATCAGAGCAGCCGGCTGACAGAATTCTCCACCTGACAGCGTCTGAATTCGACCTTGCTTCACGGCTAGTGTCGAAAATCCGCCCACGTCGGAAATCGAACCCTAAGGTCACCGGGTCAGAGTCGCTGCATCAGGAACGGACTGTGTCCGTACGGAGCCATCTCAGACGGATCTTCTAGTGTTCTAGGACATCGAAAATAGTGTTTCGCGTGTCCCATATATCGTCTGACGCAAAATTTCACATTTTCAAGTTCCGCTCAGCCTTCGAGCCAAACCGACCTCTGTGCGCCGCCGGAGTGGGCAAGCGGTGGCCACCACTGCGCTTGTTAGCTCTGGGCATGAAAACAAACATTCATCTCCTTCATATCAACAACGTTTCAACTGACGGGGTTGTAAGAGCACAGGAAAAGGAGACTAACAAAACTACGTATTTTCTTTGCACGTTCTTTGCAAGTCAATTTTCATGACAGTCCGTTTAGTGACGATCGAAAGATTTCACTACAGAAATACTCGTTTTGAATTTTGGTACATGTGAATATTGTAAATTTTGTGAAAGATTCGACACCTGAAAAATGAATTCTTACTTTATATCTTCTAATAATTTATCTTTATTATAAGTGTGTTTTTCATTACATTAAAACCCAGAAATTTATGTTTAATTCAGAATGACAAAATTTACATTTGCGATACAAAATATATTGAAATTGTCAAGCAATTCCACAGATTATGGTTCATTCGCCGTGCTGCCAGACACCGGTGTCAGAAGCGTCTGGCTCCCACGAAACAACGGATCGCCCCAGTTGGGGGAATTTTAGGAGGAGCAATCATTTTTACTTGCTCGTCGACATACGTATATACGGAGTAATATACGTATTATAGAGGAAGTTATGTGATGCTGCGCGAAAAAAATTGCTGATATTCGGCAGAAAGAAAATCATTGTCGGGTCCTGGCAACGAAAAAGTAGATAAATAAAGTTGCTAAATTAAGAAAAAAAATCCTCTAAGACGTGGTGTAACCAGAATCCCTTTCTTGTGGGTCCTTGATGCCGAAAAACCAATTGAAAGTAAAACCACCGTCCGTCTGTCCGTCTGTCCGTCTGTCCGTCTGTCCGTCTGTCCGTCTGTCCGTCTGCCGTCTGTCCGTCTGTCCGTCTGTCCGCCTGTCTGCTGTCTGCTTCTGTCCGCCTGTCCTGCCTGTCCGCTCTGTCCGCTCTGTCCGCTCTGTCCGCCTGTCCGCCTGTCGTCTGTCGTCTGTCCGTCTGTCCGTCTGTCCGTCCGTCGTCGCTCGTCCGTCCGTCAGTCCGTCCGTCAGTCCGTCAGTCCGTCCGTCCGTCCGTCCGTCAGTCCGTCCGTCAGTCCGTCCGTCAGTCCGTCCGTCAGTCCGTCCGTCAGTCCGTCTGTCTGTCTGTCCGTCTATCCGTCCGTCTGTCCGTCTGTCTGTCTGTCTGTCCGTCCGTCTGATGTATGTGAAAAAAACCTAGCACCTAGCCCACGCGTAGGATTTTTTCCAAATTGAAGAAACCCTTCGTTTTGGGCGTGAGCTGAAGCTCTGCGATTTCGAAAAAACATTCATAATTTTTTGAGGGAACTTTTTTGACGCCCTAGGAAAATTTTCACAAATGGCTTCAAATTTTTTCTTTAAATTTCTTGTAAGAATAGAGCTAAATACACTTATAAATGTGGCATAGGTCCGATTTGTAGGATTAACTCTGAGTTTTCGGAAATTGTAAAAGTATGCATTTTTCGGCAACTTTATACAACTACATTATTGAAGACAGAGATAGAGAAATGAAATTTGTGTCCATAAAAAGATCTTTCATTAAAGTCATGTAGACTTTTTTGTAAATTTTAATACTTTTCGTGTATTAGTACGTTCATGATTTTCAATTGTAAAAAATTACAAAATAAGATTTTTTCAAAAACGGCTCCAAAGTTTTCTATTTATTTTTGGTACAGATAGTGCCAAACGAACCCTGTACGATGACACAAACGCCAGATTACACTATTCCTTTTTTTAAAAATATTACGAAGATGATTTTTTTTACTTATCTCTCACGTCGGTAATACTTACTTCAGTGGCGATTTCTTCACAGTATTAGATTTATAAGTACATGTGATTGAAATAATGTCAAATAAAATTTCTCAAAAACACAACAGTTTTCTGTAAAAATGAGCCCAAACTTTCGTATTTTCAGAAACGTTCAAAAGCCATTTTCTCAAAAGCCAAAAGTCAAATTTAGGTTCTACTATTAAGAAACCGAAAAGTTGAGAAAATGTCAAGAAAATGTACTTTCGGTGACGATAAATGACAACTGTCCAGAGAATGGAGAAGACCTTAAAGCCAGTCCACACCAAGGAAATTGAAAAACTTCAATACGAGAAAGTCTGTGCCATTCAGTTGTACCTCTAATGTTTATCAACAGAATCCTCCTTTTGCTAAAAAGGGATCGTTGAAAGTGTGACAATCCGTACAGACACATCAAAACATTAATTTCGATTTATTCTAATGACCCGAAAGCGACGTGTTGGGAATAAAAAATGACGAAATTTGAAAATAGTAGTGTTTATTACTTTATTTTCTTCTAAGTTTTAATTGTTACTATTGTATAATTAAAAAAATGTATTGTATAATTGTACTGTTGTATAATTTTGTTTATTAAATTTTTCTAATGGATAACGCTAATTCCACTATTTAATATGACATAAAGTTCATTTTGGTGTATTCTTTTGTTTTTCCAAAAATTACACAAATGTAATTTTTTTAAATATCTCTCACGCCGATGATATGAACATTTCCATCGATTTGTACACATTATTACATTTGTGAGTGGAAGTGCTTCAAATTATTTAAAATGAAGTCTTTCGAAAATTCAATAGGTTCCTGTAAAAAAATGCTTCAAATTTCGCATTTACAGTAATGCATCAGCATTTTCTTAAAAACGGCTTCAAATGTTTCAATGAAAATTTCTGTTTAGGTTGAGGTTTTCCTCTTCTTTAATATTCTTGACATAATATTTCGGTTCTTCTATAAAGAAACCGAAAAGTTGAGAAAATGTCAAAAAAATGACTTTGGGCGACGATAGATGGCTGCTGGGCAGAGAATGGAGCAAGACCTCAAAGCCAATCCACGCCAAGGACATTAGAAAAAATTGCTACGAGAAAGTCTGTGCCATTCAGTTGCACCACATGTTCCTTCTTTATTTACAATTTTCTCTCAAATTGTTATTGTCTCTTTAGAAAACGTAGAAAAGTAGGGTATGGGTGAAGATAATAATACTAGAAGTAATTAAGATTATTTATTTTGAAAATCAATCCTTTTTATTGAAATTCAAATATATTGTATATGTGTCCATGAGTTTGACCTCGAGAGGAAAAAGTTTGGAGAATATCACACTTTGATGTCACTAAGAACGAGTCTTTTAATTTACTAGAATGTCCAGTGAATGTTATATGAAATGTTGTAAATGAAGGCAGGAATCTGATCGCAGAAAATCTGACACTTAACAGTCATGAAGCTATCTCATTTGATGAACAACTTCAAGTATATGTAATCATAATTATATTAAAACATCTCATTACTATAATGTATATACATTTTGAAGAACAAAAACTGAAAAACAAATCCAATTTAATGTTATTTAAAATTTCTGAACACTATTAGAAGTATTTTTCAGAGAGTTCAGTGGGGTCCGATTCACTAGGAAGCTTAAAGTATTCGACACCTAACAAGTCTTGGCCTTTGTTTCCATAGCGAAACTCGAGCGCCAGCGGGAAAACGCGTCCGACCGCAAAACAAAATCCGCCGCGGATTAAACGCTGCCAATCCGCTGCCGTGACGCTCTTGCCTGCCGCGCAGGTCTGAATGTGCTCAGAAGCTAACATGTGACGCAAAATTTCCAATGCCAACATTCCGCCTACGGTGCGAATCTTCCGCGCCGGTCTGTTGGATCCAGTTGGCATTCCCAGAATGGGGTGAAATATTTTTATTAATAGTAAATGTTTATATTTGAGTACGTGAACTAATAGAACCGTTACAATAGTGACTGAAAGATAAGTCCAAGCCACAAGAGGTTTATTTTTGCACATTCTGAAATTGTGCACCAATTATTATGTCTTCTTTATTTTTAATCAAACAAGTATGCAATCGTGCCCACCTTTTCCTAAATACTATACAAGTTTTGATAGCTTATTATAGGTAGATGTTATGCACAAGAGTATTCGGTTTTGAACATGTGAACATGCAGCTGTTTTGAAATTACCAGACCTAGGGCCTGAGTTCACATTTTTCGCCACTCATGCATGTCGGAGGTTTTTTATTCCTCCAGTGGTGGATTTTCCCTGTACGTATCTGGCAACCTACTGCCCGTGTCCAATCAGGGTGACCGGGAAATGGAAAATGAGGACCGGTCCATGCATTGTCGAGGCACAAGGAAGGGAATGGAGTAAAGGATGGGGAGGGAAGGGCCCGCGTCATTCGGGTACTTTTCCGTGTATTCGTGGTCCGTGCATCCGCCTGGAATGGGTAGGGGGGAATGATGACTACGACGGATTAGAGCAGTCAGTCTCTATTGTAGAATAGTAGAATTGCCATCGAGGGAGAGGCGTACCACTTCACTATTTATAGAGTGCAAATACCGTTTCTATCGGGTATGGAACCTAACGCTTCGGGCTACGAAACTTCATTTATGGACCAGAAACGCAAACGTAACTGGCCTATTATTAGTAGTGCACGGATGATGAAAGTAAGTAGACGTCAATAAGTATGAATACGGTCAATAACGTGGCATTCACAAAATACGGGTTTCTAAATTATTGTCTAGAATGGGGAAAATTCCATACAATAACAACAACAACAATAATAATAATAATAATAATTTATCAAAATTTATTTTAAAAAGAGTTAAAAGATGCAAATTAAAGTTTGCAGTACAAATAATGAAAAGAGAAAAAATAAATCATAAACATCCGATGCCTAATTACCTTTACCGTTTATTGATATCTTAGAACAGTACTTGTCATATTGCTTTTCTCATCCCGAAATGCTCTGGTATCGTATATTGCCTAAACCTACCAGGGTAGAATCTCTTCAGAGCACGCAATCGGGCACTATCGGCAAAAGTGGTAACGATCGTATAACACGGCTGCGAGTTGCGAAAGAGAAACGGTCCGTGCTCAGACATCAGCCAAAGTTATCACAGCGCGAAAAGAACAATACACTGGTATTAGTTTTTTACATTCTCGCCTTCATAATAAAAGGAAGTATTAGCAAATGGAAGTTATCGCACGCCGGAAAATAACGATTTTCTTCAGAAAAACAATTGCCGTGCGCTGGTAACGAAAAAGTAGATAAATCTTGTACAAATAAGTAGCCAATTACTTCCTCTAACACATTGTGTAGTCAGAATCCATGTTTTGTGACTCTTCGAATGACGGCAAAACGATTCGAAAATGACGGCATTCTGTTTGTTTATCCGTCCGTCCATCCGTCCGCTCGTGGTCAACGTAAGCACCTAAACCGTTTAGATACGAGATTTTTGCCATTGTGAAATCAGTTTTTCTAAGACAGATCTTGATGGCCTTGTACAATTTTTCGATAATATTTGTGTAGATTGTTTTCGCGTAATTTTGAGTGAAATATGGGTAATTTATAAGAACGAAAGTTTTGTTTTTCTCAAAAACCAAAGTCAAAGTTAAATTTTCTCCTTGAAGAGAACGGTAAAAAAACAACAAACATTTCTGTCACTCTCGTTTCTAGAGTACTGTTTGTATTTTCGAAAATTTCAAAAAAATGTACTTTAGGCGACGATAGACGGTAGCTCGCAAGAGGATGGGGCGAATCCATAAAGCCAGACCACACCAGGAAATTAGAAAACTTTACTATGAGAAAGTCTGTACCATTCTGTGGCAGCACTAGTTTATTCTAAATTTTAAAATGTTACTTGTGCACAAAATAATAATGGTTTTAAATAAGCAGTTTCTAAAGCGAGCTCAAGTTAGAAATAAAGCGAGAAAGTATATGTGATAGTGCATCATTAATTTAATTCCATTATAACTCTGACAATTTTACGAATTATATCTTTTAATTATAGACAGTCAAATTTGTAATATTTTTATTTCATTACATGGCACAATCTTTCACAGACCGATGGGTCTGCTTCGTCAGGCACATCAGCCAAAATAATAACAATAAAATCATATAAATGTTTAATAAGTAACATATTAAAAAGTGAGTGTACATAGAATGTAAACTCTGAAAGTTGTGGTTGAGTTCTAGTATGTGAAATTGTAATAAAAAAAAGTAAGTTTGGAAAAATTACTATCTAGAACTAAATGAAATTACAGTAAAACCTCTCGTAAGCAGTCACCAATGGTTCCGGCAAAAGTTGTACATTAATATAGGTTTACGGTTTGATTAAGGTTTCGATGTTACTGGAATGGTAAATCATATACAAGTATGCTAATTGCAAACACATTAAGTAAGATCACTTTCACATTTTTAGTGACAAAATAAACGACACATTTTGGATTACTATGAATGATTTTCCCATAGTCGAGAAACTCACTCGCTGGTCTCACCAATGCAAATATGCAAACTAGTCTTAAAGATGGAAAGAAGAAATATGCAAACAGGCTCGTATCAAGAAAGAGTCAACAAATGACCTACAGATCGCATTCACGCACGCAGCGTTCTCCGCGAACAGACTCGCATTAACAAACCATAGGAATGCTGGGAAATGGGCGAAGCGAACACGTTTTATTAACAGATACTAATTTGAATTATGTATGTACTAGAAACAGATAAGTGCCCTTCCAGATACAGATAAGTATCCTGCCAGATAAGTGATGAATCTGGATGTCAGTATTCGAAGTAATCTGACAATGCGTCCCTTCGCAGGAAGATACCTATTACATCACTGATCATTATACTCAATCTACACAAATATTCAAATTTTCTTATTATAATAAGTTCGCAATCACCGGATATCACTACTTAAATACGGCGCATCTTCGCAATGTTCCTGGCCACTTATCCATGAGGCCACTGAATTGGTTACCACAGGCGTGCTCAGAGGGGGGATCAGAGGAAATGTGACCCTGAACATTTCCAAAGAGCCCCGTAGCCGTATGTGATAAAAAAATCCTTAAATGTTTTCAAACCCTATTTTACCCTTAAACTGACATTTAGGGATTTTTAAAATTTAATTGAGCTCGCTTTAGAAACTGCTTATTTAAAACCATTATTATTTTGTGCACAAGTAACATTTTAAAATTTAGAATAAACTAGTGCTGCCACAGAATGGTACAGACTTTCTCATAGTAAAGTTTTCTAATTTCCTGGTGTGGTCTGGCTTTATGGTTTCGCCCCATCCTCTTGCGAGCTACCGTCTATCGTCGCCTAAAGTACATTTTTTTGAAATTTTCACAACTTTTCGGTTTCCTAATGGTATAACAAAAATATTGCTTTAAGAAAATTAAAGAAGAGTAAAACATCGTCATAACTGGCAATCTATATTTAAAAAAATAAGATATTCTGCCATGGCTTCGTTTGGAGCCTCTACTTAACCGAATGTTTTTATTTTTCCTTTAAATGAAAGAATGTGATCCCTAGATGTGTTATCAGTTATTGTTTGTGTTGATTCTCCAGAATTTACATGTACATTAATGGATTAAACAATTCTTTAATAGTACGCTTATCAGTAGTAAATTGTTTTATTCAAGAGGCTGTGTTTCAATATCGATAGATGTACGTTCTCATCGCTTGATGCGTGTATTGTTTTCAATTCATCTAGGTTCTGTTTCAGGAGCAGTATTTCCATTTTGGTGATGACTGTGTTTGTTTCAATTTGTTTTCGTGGTGTATTTTGTAGAGAAATTCGGACAGTGGGTTTTATTCGATTTTACTGAAGTAGTGAAGTACTTTCGTTTACTGTTGGGTCTTAATCTACGAAATGTCTACTGTTCTGCTGTATACTTCCTGAGTGAGAGAAATTCTGCAAACCGGATTACTTAGTGTTGCTTAAATGAAAAAATAAGTTTGCCTTGTAGCTATATGTCAGAAGAAATGAAACAGTTGTTTATAGGAGAGGATGGGACATCAAACAACTTCAAAAATAATATTCATCATTATAATTATAGTCTGCCTTCTGAGTCATTCGGTGCTCATAATACTTTGCCACCTGATCATGAGCCACATGTGTTCAATTGTGTGTTTAAATAAAAAATTTGATTTTGAGTGCATAATATCTAATCATGTTGACCATAAGTGAATATTTACAGAGACGAAAAAATTAGCATTAAATAAGAGACGTTTGCTCCTTTTTTCTATTTAAGAATTTGCTTTGTGAACATTAGTCTAGGCACAGTATTTTACATTTATCTCAGATCTCGCCGTCAAATTTTGACAGGTTCCCACTAGTTTAAAAAAAAATTTAATTTTTTTTTTTTAATTTAAACATTACTGTAAATGCGAAATTTGAAGCTTTTCACAGGAATCTTTTGAGTTCTCGAAAAACTTCATTTGAAGTCGTTTGAAGCACTTGCGCGCGCGCCCGCGCGCCCTCACACACACACACACACACACACACACACACACACACACATACACATGCACATACACATACACATCACATACACATACACATACACATACACATACACACATACAAATGCAATAATGCACGCACGCACACACACACACACACACACACACACACACACATACAAATGCAATAATGCACACAAATAGATGAGAATGTGCTTATAAACGGCGTGAGAAATGTTTTTAAAAAATGGCATTTGTGTAATTTTTGCAAGAAACAAAAGAATAAACGAAAAAGAACTTTTCTTCATGTTAAACAGTGCAACGTTTCAATAGAATTTTATATTATTTAGCGACGTTAAAACGTTTCTCGTTCTTCGTGGCATCAAGGTGTGAAACTCCGTACTTTTTCCTTTCTAGGTCAAAAACATGGATCCCTTTTCCACGTTTTGTAAAGAGTATTTGTAAAGAACATTTGAGGGAAAATCGTGAAAAATTACCATACCGCATGTGCTCAGAAAATGTACTAGGAGAAACTTGCTACTGTATCCCCTGCATGAATCAAAGCGTGAGTCTCTTCTTTATCGGATGAAAAGTGTCACGAAACGCTGACTCATTGTCGCTTCGGTGCGAACGGACCGCGAAGTCCGCCCCGGTGGCGTCTAGCGCCGCACCACTGCGGATTTTCCGCGCCTGCCCCTCCAGGTGGAGGCGTGGCGCCCGCCCTTCAAAGCATTTGCTCGCTGTTGTCGATAATGATATTTGTGCAAGATTTTTTTGACTCCAAGTGCCCGCCACCCACTAGCGACGGCGCGCCTGTCTTCGAGTTTTGTCAGTCGGGAGCTGTCTCCTACGCCCCCTTCAACGAGTGAGCCACTTTGATTCTTCGCGCCACCGCGTCCCCACATCTGGCTGCCTGGCCGCCCACGCCTCCCCCTTCGGGAGGGAACACTTCGCTAGGCTAACTTTACGCAGCTAATAAAATCACTTTATTGGGTCTGTTTTCCCACAATTTCACATATTGACTTCACCTCCGTGAAGTTGGCCGGAAAAATCTGCGATTTCAACCAAACTTGGTACATCGTTTGCCCATCGTTTGCCCAGGTTTGCCCACCAACATTTTTCGTTTGCCCACCACAGAAAAAAGTTGCACGCAAAAAAAAAAATTTTGGGCCAATTAAAATTTCCCCCAAAAAACCAAAAATTTTGGCTACCCTCACAAAAAACTTACACGAAAAAAATTTTCGTGGCAAATCCAATTGACCAAATATTTCAGGTATTTTAAATATTTTAGTAAATCGTTTGCCCAGGTTACTATTTACTAATAGAGTATTTGCAATTGCCCACAGACAATTTTCGTTTGCCCAGACATAGAAATGGAATTAATGGCAGAAGCGTTTATTTAACGGGGCTCTGGCTTACGCATATGTTCATATATTCGGCCTGGCTACTACTTAATATTCAGTATACTATTTCTTAATAGTGAATTTTCGTTTGCTCAGGCACAGAAATGCAATTAAAGGCAGAAGCGTTTATTTATCGGGGATTTCGCTTACGCTTTGGTTCATATTATCGGCCAGGCTAACACTTACACTAAAGTAACAATAATAATATTCAGTATACTCTTTCTAATAGTGTATTTTTGTTTGTCCAGTGACAATTTCCGTTTGCCCAGGCACAGAAATGCAATTAAGGCAGAAGCGTTTATTTATCTGGGTTCTGGCTTACGCTTATGTTCATATAATTGGCCTGGCTAACACTTACGCTAAAGGAACAATAGTAATATTCAGTATACTATTTCTTAATAGTGTATTTTCGTTTGCCCAGTGACAATTTTCGTTTTCCCAGGCCCAGAAATGCAATTAAAGGCAGAAGCGTTTATTTATCGGGGCTCTCGCTTACGCTTTTGTTCATTTCATCGGAGAGTCTTAGCCCTTAAACGAGTGTTGATATGAGTGCTTAAAGTTGTGCAGTAATTCTCCGTTAACATTTTATTTTACGTGTAATCGCAACCTCGTCGCAGTGGTCAAGATGTCCGCCAGGTAGCATCTTCGCGCACGCTCCTACCACGCCTTCCTGCGTCACTACCCAGCGAGCAGAATTTGGAAGGAAATAGGATACGGGTAGGATTTAGGACACATCACAGGGGTTGGACCTTGTGAAGCAACCAAACTCGTTTTGTTGCTGCAAATTTCGCATGTGGTCGAGGAGAATCGAACCCAGCCCTCAGTGGTGACAGTCTAGCGACTAATTAGTTTCTTCAGTTCCTGCGAGCTTAATATCGATTCAGAATAAGGAATGGTAACTAGAAAACGATAATTACATGTATGAAAATTATGTTTTAGTGTTCATTAATAAATCTCATGGTGCACATAATTTATCGCATTTTTTGTCACTTTTGCAATTTTCGAAAATTCAGAGTATCCAACGAAAATGATACCTGCGTTATTTTTATAAGCGTTAAGCTCTGTTGAAGAAAAAAGTTTAAAAAATATTTCGGGTCGAGAAAATATTTTTTTAAATTGCCATTATTTTAAGCAAAAATTATGCGAAAACTATCCATTTTTCAAAAAAAATATACAAAGCCTTTCTTAATGCTCTGTCTTTGGAAACCAGATTCCGATAAACAATATGTATAATTGAAATACGTAGTTGTAGGATGGCGACAAAAAATGTTTCAAAAATTCTGTGTTCAACGAAAATAATACCTGAGATATTATTAACTGTTTCTTACTTAAATCGAGAGAAAAATGCAAACATTTGGAGGCAGTTTTAGTAATGTTTGAAAATGTTAAGGCTTCCTGAAATGTATCACAAAAAATCAAAATATTCGTTTCAAATTCGCAGATTCTTGATTTCGGTCAGATCAGCTGAGGAATATCAATTTTGGAAAAGTTTTACTTTCTAATTTTCGCACACTAATGACTGGCATGGCAACATGACGCTCTTGCCGGCATAATATTTATTTATTAAACGGTAACAAAGACAAATATAACTTTGGAGTAATAAATGAATAATTTTCCAATAGGTTTTAGTTTTGGTGGGCAAACCTGGGCAAACGATGTACCAAGTTTGGTTGAAATCCCAGATTTTTTCCGTTTTTAATTTTTTTGGGGGTGGGCCACGAAACTTTTTTGTGGGCAAACGATGGGCAAACAATATACCAAGTTTGGTTGAAATCGCAGATTTTTTCCGGCCAACTTCACGGAGGTATTGACTCCTTAAAGAGAGGAACATCGGGGATTGAACATACTCATGGAAATAAAATGTTTTATTACCAAGTGTTACGGAGCCTCTTTCAAAATGGGAGGTCAGACAGGACCCGTCCTGTCTCACGCCTATGGTAATCATCATCATTACATTGAAGTTTGACAGGTGTTTTGATGCGTTGGCCGTCTTCAGTTAGATTGTGGTGTCCGACGTCTGCGTTCTGCGTGCATTCTTATGTGTTTGCTTTCGGCCATGGACGCTTTGAGTGTTAATTTTTCCTTACGAACAACATATTCGCTAACGAACTTGGATGTCTTCTCTATCTAGTAGTCCAGGGAAACAAATGCAAGGTTATGTCATGTTAGTATCATTTTATGAAACGAACAACGAAAAATAAAATTCAATTACGAGGTAAAGGAATTTCAGAATGTAAAATACAAAGCCATACGAAAAATACGTGGAGAATACGTCCGCGGGCAGATTATCTTATCTCTGAACGCGATGTTTATGCATCGTTGGCTTTGCGAAATCCTTGAGCATTAGAGGAAATAAAACTGTTGGCGTTATCTGCAAGGCCAGAACGTTAAAGAGAAGCATCTCCCAGCTGACGAACTCGGGCGCTATTCGAAAAGATAAGGCGGAGACGGAAGTTCTCCCAGGAGGCTAAAGATTATATCATGATCCTTACGCTTTCCAAAAATAGATACCGCTACTTTTATATACGAGTATTTAGGTTATTGATCGATTTTAAATATATACAAGTAAAAAAAATGTCTTTCTCTTTCGTCCATGCATTTTTCATTCTGTGATTCCAAAACTGTTTTTTTCAGCACCTTTATTTTGGAAATATTATGGAGTGTGAACGTTATTATTGCGTATCGCTAGTCCACTGTCAATTAAAATAGTTGAATATTTATATTATAATTTAATAATTATTCCCGTGGTACCAGAACGCCGTTCCATGGCGTTCCTCCAAAAATGAAATCTTGATTACACGTATACGTATAGATAATTCTCACCACGATATTGATTTAATAAATATATGATACTTTTATATTTATTTTATGTGTACACACACACACACACACACACACACACACACACACACACACACACACACACACACACATATATATATATATATATATATATATATATATATATATATATATATATATATATATATATACATACATACATACATAATAGGATTTGATTAACTAACATTTTCTTTTGTTACAAATATGGAATATTTCTATAAGAACATTCAAAAGTTGGCCTTATGAAATTTTACATTCTGAGAAATTCGTCCGGCCCCCAAAATTGCGCGCTTCAGGCTGCAACCTACTTAGCGTGTTCGGTAATCTGGTACTGCCAATGAAAAGATCTCCCCGAAACATCGTCAAATAACTTCCTCAAAATGTGACAATAATTTATTATTACTGCATGCTGATGTAAACCTGTCTTAAAACCTTATGGCCATGTGATTGTGATTAAAGATGAAGAAAGATTTATTTAATACAATTGAGAATAAACCGGTAGAAGTTAATTACAGAAATAAGGTAATATAATAACATGCAACTAATATAATGGTAATAATTAGTAAGGGTAACTAGAAAATAAATTAGTAAAATAAAAATGGTAAACAACTATAAGAATACTCGACCCAGAAAGCAAAAATACAATCGGTTTTTCGTTTAAATGTCGAATGTGTCCATACTTTTTGGCGCAATCGTTAGTATATTTTGGAGTATGGTCTATTACTAAATTATATTGGTCGCAATCTTATTTAAATACAGAAGTTCTATGCCCCCTTCCCAATACCTCCTCCCTTCCGAACGCTCCGTCACCGCGTCGTTCTTCCTCCCGCCCCTCCCCCGTTCAGCGCCGTCCCCACCTCGGCCTTCATCCAGCCAGCTGTGTTCCCCGGCGGCCCCCCCCTTGCATGGTCCGCGTCTCCAAACCGTTCGTTCCGCCTTCGCCCCCCCCTCCCACTCACGATGTTCGCTGCTAACCTCGCCCGCACTTGGCCCCACTGCGGGTCCCCGCCTCTAGTCGCGTTTTTTATTTGTTGCTTGTTTTTGGCCAAACAGCTAAAGGAATGGTACTATACTTCCTTGGCTAAAGCATGCGTGGAAGGTGAACAAGCAAGGAATTGGTGTAAGTAGAAATACTTCAGTATTTATTGAAGGGAAGTGTGTGAATACGAGCGGATCTGTATTCTGTAAAATGCGATGTAAGTTTTACGTTGATAGAACTCAGGAATGTTCTCTATTAACCGTTCCCTGCCCTGTCCCGTACCTGCCTCATCCTTCATTCAGGCAGCGGTTTTCTATCTTTCAGTTTGTCTCCTGTTTTCTGTCCTTCCGTCTGTCTGTCTGTCTGTCTGTCTGTCTCTGTCTGTCTGTCTCTGTCTGTCTCTCTCTCTCTCTCTCCCTTTTCCCCTGCGTTTCTCTTTCAATTCTATCTCCCTTGGTTTGTCTCTCCCTTCTCCCTCTCTCTCTCTCTCTCTCTGCCTTTTCTCTCCTGCGTTTCTCTTTCAATATCTATCTCACCTTGGTTTTGTCTCTCCCTCTCTCTCTCTCTCTTCACTGTCATTCGTCTCTCCTCGCCGTCAATTTCAGTAGTCCCCGGACCACTCGTTCCGCTCCAGCACTCGCTCGTCTTCGGACCCCCAACCTCCCCGCGCCGCTGTGCCTTGGGTTCCGCCCACTCGGACGCCGCTTCCGGGAAGGAGGCGTGCTCGACACGACGCTGTCGCAACCGGTAAACGTCCGGAGCCCTTGTCCATCAACTCCTTTCCGCCATCGTTCTTCGTCGACGACTGCCTTCTCTCTGATTGATTGATTCATTACTTTGTGTCCAGTAATCGTCAGCTGTATTAGGGTCATTAGCTCATACAGGTCAGCTGGTCATTAGTTCCATACAGGCAGGTGACCGTGTATCTCGGTAGGTGGCGATGTCCTTCTCCCGCAAGAAAGTGAGTTTCGCAGGCGACCTACACGTCGACAAGCTGGGGTGCAGATATGTTCATATTTTGGCCGAATGGATAATCTGGGAGCGTCGGACTTCGCTTTGCCATCTTTTCCACCCTGCAGTGCCTACGCGGCGAGATAGACCTGCGCCAAGTTAGTGTAAGCTTAGTTAGTTAGTGTAAGTACGACATCAATGCAGATATTTTCAAAACATCGATGTTGTAAAATCATCGATGCATTTAACATCGATTTTTAAAATCCGATGATTTTTCAACATCGATGTTTTGAGTTCCATATTTTTACGAGGTTGATATTTTATTTTTAGGTGAAAAAAGTTCTATCATAATAAAAACATGTAATAATTGAAAGATATTCATAAATTGGGTATTCCTTAGATCAATGTAAACAGAAGTGAAAACGAATTAAAATGGACGTTTAGTCCATTCCGTGGTTATGATCAATTCCTGATTTTCCCCTTTTTTAAGCTGACGTTTGGTGAGATGATGCAGGTCATTTGGGAAGTAAGCTCTCCAAACAATCTGGTTGATGTTAAAATCATCATTACAGTCTCCTTGAAATGTTTATTTCTTAGAAACAAATATGAGATGTAAAACAAAAGTAAATGGAAAAGGGAACCCAGAGGGGCCCAGAAATGTAATTGGCCCGCAAATTGTTTTTAGCCTGCGTACGCCTATGGGATCATGCACATGAACGAACTCGTCCTTTCACCCTCAGGGCTAAACAAATCTCTAGGGCTTCATTTTTCGAAAATCGAAGTGGTGTGGATATCTATTAAACAAAACAGCTATAGGATAAAATTAATACTACATCTTATGTTCCTCTCGCATACGATCGTGTCAGTGAAAACTGCATCTCAATACCTTGGAATATTTATAGTGAGGTACTCTATGTAATATTAATGAAATAATAATAATAATAATAATAATAATAATAATAATAATAATAATAATAATAATAATAATAATTTTGACATTCAAATACTCAATTCAAATGAATAAGTATTCTTTGCCAACTAAGACCCTGCTAACAAGTTTGGATACAACGTTAATATTGTAACATTTATTCCCACATTGATTTATTATATTGTTGCAAAACTCAACTTGTGTACTTTGAACAAGTATCATACAGATGTTATTTATTAAATTAAAAAAATATAGCACGGCTATTTTCGAATTTCCCTCCCAAAACCACGTCAGGCACGCATAGTGTTTCGTGCCTCGTGATACAGGCGCCATTCGGGGAAGCCCCTTTTCACACGAGCCCCGCCTCTGCCACAGGGAGTGGAGGGGGAAGGGAATTGCGTGGCCTGGCGGTCGCGCACAGTGGTTCGCTTTAAAAAACGAATAACTTAAACAATAAGAAATATGTCAATAGCAATGATTGTCTTTGTGATGACACAATGTAACATTTATAAACGACGATTAAAAAAAGTATAAAGGTATTACAAAACAGATAATTGAAACAATAAGGATTATGATTAAAGATAAAAATTATTTTTGCGAGAAGATATTTCTTTACAACATTCTTGTAATGTATGAAAGATATCTTTTGATGAAAATATATCTTGGATTGTGGAATGTTAGATACTGCAAAATGTTAATGTTTTCACTTCAAACTACATTCGGAAGTCGTCATGCTTTATGTGGATGTGCAACAGAAATAGGAGATTTAATCACCTTTTTCACTGACTGTTGACCCAATAAGACTCAAGGAATTCAGTCAGAAAGTTAAGTTTCCATGTCGTGTTATTTACAGAATTGTATTCCTTAACTGAGAAACCATTTTCTATTTTTATTAATTAAAAAGTCGTCATGAAGAAAATGTGTATGTCGCCCTTTTAAAGTAGAATTCCATCTGTCTTGCGAACTTTTTATTAATAATTTAGCCGCTTGTGTAGAACCGGTTGAATCATTTCCGTACTTTCTTCCTGTTAACATGTTGCGAATGCCGGAGCAGAGCCGTGAACAACGGGCCGTGCACCGCGTGCGATCGTTTCTTTCTGACCAAACCTCAGGATGATCTTTATACTGCGGTTTTTACTTTGCTGCGTCATTTCATCGGCAGTTACGGTGCCATCCAATCGGGACCTTAAACGTCACTATGTTGGCGTTCAACCTTCCGATTGTATGACACGGAAACAGCTGATTTACTTTACAGGCAACTTAATAAAAATCGCGGTATAGATAGTCTTTGTCAGCACAGAGAGAAGTGGAAAGTCCGAAAGTATAGGGAGTAAGTGGATTGTAGGCACTACCCAGATATACCACGCGAAAACTCGACCTAATATATATATATATATATATATATATATATATATATATATATATATATATATATATATATATGGAATGATGAGAGAAGAGGGAGCAAGTTGAACGAGTGAGAGAGAGAGAGAGAGAGGAGCATGGGCGAGAGTGAGAGATGATGGAAGGTAAGCGTGAGAAAGGAGGATGGAGAGGCGTAGGTAATGGATGAAAGGAGAAGTGTCGGGTTGAGAGGGAAAGAAGGGGAGGGGAAAGGAGTTAGAGGGAGAGGGAGATTTGAACAAGTGCTCCGTTGGCGCGCGGAGGCGAACTCGAGCCCGGGCGGTGGTCGGGGAGCGAAGGGCCTCTGAAACGTCGCGTGTGCGTGCGTGTGTTGCGCCGGCGTGGCGGGCGCGTGGCCCACTGCCTGCCGCGTGCGCCGCGTGGGTATAGAGCCTCTGACTGCGCCTCTGTCCGCGTGCAGCGGCAGCAGCAGCAGCGCAGGGAGCGTGGCCAATCCGCGACGGCTCTCGGCCTCCGGCGCATCATGACGTCGCAGAAGCCAACACAATCATCAGTGTGTCGGTGACTCCGCGCAGTGCGGTGCACTCGTTCATGACTCTGTGACGAGGGACGACCACGTGAATGTGAATGTGCGGTTCCCACGTGCTCAGGGGTCTGTAAGAATGGACGTGAGAGGGAACGGTAGCACTGCCTGGCACGTGAAAATGAACGTAGGAGACAGCGCGGGTGTGTTCGGTCGTTCGCTAGCCCCGGCACGTGGAGCATCGCACGGGAACGTGTTCTGCTATGGGGGAAGGAATTCGAATGTTGATGGCGACGTCGATGTGTTTGGAAATGCCTCTATGTGGGACGCCATGTGGAAGAGCGACTTGCTGTGGAACAGCGACGCGTTCATGTCACCGTACGTCCAGTCTCTATTGGGCGTGCTTGATGAATCTCCCAGTGTGAGTACATTTCATGCTTTACTATGTGCAACCGCGAACAATAAACAATTAATAAACGCTATTATTGAACTGTTGTGTCTCTTCAAAGTCATTACGCAATACAAACATGATGCAAGAAATCTGATTTGTATCTTCGTCTTATGTGTGGCATTTTACCCCCAGAGAAAAGCAGATTTTTTTTTAAAGATAAATATACAATCTATTTTTTACAAAATAATAAGTAAATGTGATGTCTATTGTAGAATTATTATGACAAGTATGATTAGTAGTGAAGGAATCCCATCGGTACTCTTCATCTTCTTCTTCGTACTATAACAAAAAGCAATAATTATTATTTTAGATTGACAGCTATTGGAATTGATAATTTGGTGGTCATGTTTCAGTTACTTCTTGAGTATCTGTATGGGAGTTGTATGGGTGAGGTTCTGGTTAGACGATGGATATCACCACTATTGTCAAGGAGGTTGAGGGCTAAGTGATTTGGATGGTTTTCAAGACGCTGGAGATAGTTTGAGCTGATTGATTCTATTCTTTCCAAGACAGTGGGCATTTTTAAGTCTTTGTGTAATGCTGCGTTTGTGATGAACCAAGGCGCTGCTGCGATCATTCTTAAGGTCTTGGACTGAAATCTCTGGATGATAGAGAGATTACTCTTGCTTGCTGTGCCCCAGATTTGGATGCCGTAGGTCCATATTGGAATTATTATGGATTTATAAAGCAATAGTTTATTTTCCAGTGATAGTTTTGAGTGATATCCTAGGATCCAGTATAATTTTCTTACTTGAAGTTGTAGGTGCTTTTTCTTGGCTAAAATGTATTTCTCCATGTTAAACGTTTGTCTAGATGTATCCCTAAGTATTTTACACTTTCCATTTGTAATATTGGATTATTGTTGATGTGGACAGTGGGACATTTCTTTCTTCTCAGGGTAAAAGTTATATGGGCTGATTTGTTTTCATTGATTTTCATTTTCCATTTCTTGGCCCAGTTTTCAATCATTGTAAGATGTTCTTGTAAGTGTCTTGTTGCGACATTTGGGTCGTCATCCGAAGCTAGTATGGCCGTATCATCTGCAAAAGTGGCTATGGTTGTTTTATCTGTTTCTGGTATATCTGTCGTATAGAGTTGGTACAGAATAGGGCCAAGAACACTACCTTGTGGTACTCCGGCCTTGATTGGATGGAATTCAGATAATTCATTTTGATATTTGATTTGGAAAGTGCGGTGGGATAGATAAGATCTGAAGATATTGATGAAGGGATATGGTAGGAAATGTTTGAGTTTAAATAGGAGTCCATCGTGCCAGACTTTGTCAAACGCTTGGGCGATGTCTAGAAAGGCGGCTGAACAATATTTCTTTCTTGGAAACAATTCTCAATGTAGCTGGTGATTCTATTGACTTGTTCGATGGTAGAATGCTGTTGTCTAAAGCCAAATTGATGGTCGGGGACTAGGTTATTGGTTGCTATGTTGGACGTAGTCTTGATAGAAGAAGTTTCTCAAACACTTTGGATAGGATTGGAAGTATACTGATGGGGCGGTAAGAAGAGGGTTCATGTGAGGTTTCCCAGGCTTGAGAAAACTTGAATTTGGGCTACTTTCCATTGTTCCGGTAGTGCCCTGTTCTTAGAATACTGTTGAATAGTGCAGTAATTATAGTCTTGCCTTTTCGTGGTAGTTCTTTGAGAAGAGGTGTTGTGATTAGGTCATAGCCAGGAGCTTTTTTGCTTGATAAGGCGTTAATGGTTTTTGTAATTTCTCTGGGAGTAAAATGTGGAATTGGAAGCGTCATTTGGTTTGGGGAGTTCAGGTAGTCCCTGATTTGTTGGTCTTGGTTTGTATTTGAAAAGGGATGAGTCTGGAATACATTAGCGAAGAATTTGGAAATGTAGATGCTTTCTCAGTGGCGTTTCTGCCCAGCGCATATTTTCATCCCTGATTGGAGGATTTGGTTTGGTCGGTTGTTTCAGCTTCCTGGTGACTTTAAATAGAGAGTAATTAGTATCTCCTGTTGGGGTGAGGCTGGTTATGAAATCCTGAAACCTGTTGCTGTTTAAGTCTTTTAGGAGGCACCTTAGTTGCCTAGTTGCTCTGTTGTAATTGGTACGGTCTGCAGGATATTTTGAAGCTTGCCAGATTCTTCTTAGTCTTCTTTTCTCAGCTATTTTGTTTAAAAGAAATTTTGGGTATTTCATGCTGCTCTGGGTGTAGTGGAGTTGCGGTGATGGAACCAAGCCGCTTCTTGAATATTTTGGGTTATATATTCAGTCGCTTCATCTATATTATCAGCTGTTTTTAATGGTAATCGGATGTTTGTTTTCATTGATATCTGGGTTCTGTACGAGGCCCAATTTGTCTTTCTGTTCGTTAGCGACACGGGAGAGGGGTGAAGGATAATTTTGTTACCAACGGTGATAATTATTGGAGTGTGGTCTGAGGACAGTTCGAGGGAAGATTCAATGATACAGTTAGTGGATGGGATTCCTTTTGTTATGAATATATCGATCAGGTCTGGAATTTTGTTTTGGTCGGTAGGCCAGTAGGTAGGTTCTCCTGTAGAAACGGTTTCTAGCTGTAGAGAAGTAACTGCTTTTTGCAATTCTCTCCCTCTTGGGGTGATGAGCCTGGATCCCCATTGAGTATGTTTGGCGTTGAAATCTCCACCTACCATGAACCTATTTCCTAGTGACTTAAAATAGGTTTCAAATCGTTGTTTATCTATTTTGAATCTGGGAGGGCAGTAGATGGCGCTGATGGTGATTGGTCCATTCCAGTCCGTAATTTGTACTGATGTTGCTTGAATTTCTTGGTCAAGTACGGCTTCCTGTTCTTGATGCTTAATGGTGCTTTTTATTAATATTGCTGTGCCACCGTGAGCATTGCCACTAGGATGTTTATTATCGTATAATGTGAAGTTCTTTAGTTTAAAGTAGCTTCTTTCTGTGAAATGAGTTTCAGAGATGAGTAGAATATCTATTTTGTTTTCGTTGAGAAATATTTCTATTTCTTGGCGATGATTTTCCAAGCCGTTGGCGTTCCCAAGCTGCAATGCGAAGAAATTTAGGCATTGGATAATTTGGAAACAAGCGTCGTTAAGAGGTTAATTAGAGAGTTTATTTGTTGACTTTGTTGCATTAATATGTTTTCAAATCTTACAAAGGAGTGCTGTATAATGTTCATAATGAAGTGGTTATCGTTATGTTGTTCATTATGTTGTTGTTGTCGTTCTGATGGCTTTTGTCGCGCAACATCGGCCCATGTTCCTTCATTTCCTTGTAGACTTCTTTTGTTTTCTTGGGGATAAGTATTTCCAATGTTGTTGTTTTGTGACTGTTTAGGCATCTTGTTGAAATGATCTGGGTTTACTTGAGTTTTTGTACCCTTTCCTTTTTAGTATTTCTTGATATACTTGGCAACCTTTATAGTTGGCGGGATGATTCCCTTCGCTTGATCTGTTCTTTTCCACATTTAACACACCGAAACGGGTATGCACAATACGACCTGGTATGTTCATATCTGACAATTTTTGCATTGAACTATCTCTCGTTTCAGGCGTGGTGGTTCAATTGCAACGACACAATTTAGTAGTCGGTTAATTTTGAATACTTCTTTGTTGTTAGATTTGGGCTCAAGGTCTACAAAAAATAGAGGCAGAGGTAACTTCGTCAACCTATGGCGGACATTTATTATGTTTCTAACTTTATGGTCCTTTTCTAAAGCGCAGCCTTGATATCTTTTACATCTACCGTATGATGTATATGCGCAAGACAACTCTATACGCACGTTCTTGTTTCAACTGGTATGTATAGTATACGTAGTTGTTGCCTGATAAATGTCTTACTATTCCCCTGTAAACATCTGGAGTTTTTGGAGCTATTTTAATTTTGTCGTTTGCCAGAGATTTAATTTCGAAGTCTTCGGTTTTTAAAGTACTGTGGTTTTTGGTGAGGTACTGTGGTTTTTGGAGAAGTTTCCTCATTGTTTTCAATTGCATCTTCTGTATTGAGAGCACTAAATTGATTCTTGGTGGGAACTTCGGTTTTTAAAGTACTGTGGTTTTTGGTGAGGTACTGTGGTTTTTTTGCCAGTTTCTGTCTTTTGCCTTACCCTTCTATTTCCATCAGGGTCGAGGACGTCTGGGTTCGGTCTTTTTGACCGAGCTGGTGCGTATATTTGCCATGCATTCTGTGTCAGGTTCACAGGATCAGATGAATCAAGATCCATGTTGTGGCTGCCGCTGCTTGCTGATTCTTCTGATGACATTTGTTGAGATACGTAACTTTCCGGGTATTGGTAGTTTGTGCGATCGCACTACATGCTACCGAGCCTACCCGAGTACACTTCTGTAATCACTGAGTTTTATATATAAATTGTCTTTGTAGAACTGAATTTAATAACACCGTTTCACTGCACAAATATAACTGTTCACTTAGAACTACTGCACACTGGTTTATTATCGCTTGACCTCTCCTTATCTTGGCGCACTCGCAGGCGACAAGGTAAGGCACAACGGAGCTGCGGACACGATCCGCACACCACGGCGGTCGGGCGAGAACTAAAAGCAGATTTGGAAAACTTAGAAAACAACTTTACTTTTCTATAAAAGATACTGACCATTTAACAAAAATAATTTTAAAATATTGTTGTACGTGTCACTAAAATAAACTATAACCACCTTCTATAGTTCAATTTTTTCTAATGAACAGTTATAAAAAATAACATTATTTCATCGATAAATATTTCGCTCAATATCCAGATTTTCAATAAGCGATGATGCTTCCGCTTTTGGCTAGCTTGATAACTAAAATTCATTGTTGCGCAAAGACAAATGGTGCTGCTTTGTTGTTTCACTATATGAGAAAGTAATGATCTCGCTCATTTAATATTCTTGTAATGAATGGAATTTTGATAATATCAATCATTCACCGATTCATATTCGTTTATACACCCTTAATCGACCCCTTAATCATCGTTCAAAATTTCATCGACCTCCAAGGGACTCGATGTCGTCCCGTTTGGATTCCCTAGTGTAGCCTCAAAACTACACACATCTACAGACCCTAAACAATCACTTTGTTTAATCCACTTGTCGTTTAGAAAAAGAAAATTAAAATTAAACACGAAGCTTCTGAAATGAAATGTCCAGTGTATTTCCATTTAAAGTTAAAAGAATTAATGTTCAATTTCACCATTAGATGCCAGCGAAAATCATGTAAAAAATTAACAATTAACCGCTTTTGTTGTAAAAGTCTAAACCGTGAGAAAGTCGGGTTAGGTCGCTCGAAATCGCGTCGTGGATGCCCAGTGCGCATTATAGAACTCAAGTCGTGTTACGATCATTCTCGCTTTCCAAAAACTGCATTGTTTATGGCTAAGTATCGTTTCTGAAAATCTTGTTTTTAAAAGTTCAAAATGTGTTCTCTACAGGAAAGGTGTAGAGGGGTCCATGTGTTTGGTTTGAGGCTTCTTTTGATATTTTTCTTTTTTATTTATTAAGGAGATGTCAATTTATTGCGGACGTACAACATTTTTGGACATTTTTGTAGTATTTTTATTGCGAACTACTAGCCACAGTTAACTCCTATACGTAATTTCAAGACCTCGCCAACCCTTTGATTGTTAAGCCCTGCATTATATATATATATATATATATATATATATATATATATATATATATATACACACACACACACATACACACACACATACACACACTCTCACTCACTCACACTCACACACTCACACACACTTCTACATTCTCAACGCATTTTCATGTCCAAAAAATAGATGCATGTTGCACCCTTCCCAAATCGGGAGTGAAAGGGGTAAAGTAAGGATTAACCAATTTTCCTATTCCTATTAATAAGTTAGACATAACTTCTACTTGCAGCAAATGTAAAATCCTAACTTGAAGTCATTTTGCCGGTAACTAATATCACAAACGTGACCATGCAGTTCGCCTAGGTAACTTCCACGCAAATGTGACAACAGTTAACAATTTTCCAAGTTCTTTTATTTTCGATTCTCAAATTACTTAGCAAACTATGACTGATTTTGAGCGATTCGCTCAAGTACTATCTTCTGTGCACATTATACGTAAATGGAGTACATTCTTTATTAAACCTCCCTTTAATTTTTTTACAGCCTAATATACAAAAGTATGGAGTAAGAGAAAGTAATGTATTTGAACAAGTGATCAATGTGCAGATTATCAGAGCAATACTTAATTTTGAGGGTATGCAGAAGTGACTTCTTTGTTCTGGCGCACGAACTCGGAATTATTATATTATGACTTCACTATATTGTGAAAATGCATTTATTTGTGGCACGGTCGTCTCGGGGGGTCACGTCGCCCCAAGTATTTTGAAAAGTCCAGTAGTTAAACTGTCATTTCATATTTTGTTAAAGACCTTTTTAGTGGAACATGATGAAAGGTAAGGGAATCCCAGGGTAAGATGGTAAAAGTTCCTTAAAACATTTATTTCCAACTTTCAAAAACAATTTTTGAAAGTTTTCTGATCCTTCCTCTAATCTCCCCCGCCCCACCTCTTTGCAGTCAAAAACGTGTTTTTTTCTTTTTAATTATTTTCGTGGACTTGACATTTAATTATTCTAAATGAAAAATATATCAAAAATAAAATTATTTACACTATGAAAAATACATGTCTTGATATTTTCTAGGCGCCAAATTTAAACATTTGTTGATAAAATTAACAATAATTAATTTTAAATTTGTCTTGGAATGCAGAAAATGGCACAAAAAGTTCTCAAACCACCGGTTGTCGAGAATATCGTAAGTCTGGACCATTGTTAAAAAAACTAAGCATCTAGTTGTACCAGAAAAGGTTGTTTTCTTAGCTGATTATTTTTATTCTTGTATACTTATCTCTGCTCTTCGTAAATAATTATTGTTTTAAACCAACTTTGATTCCCATCGCGGGTTCGCAACGCAGTAGCGACCCCCGGAGGTCGATGACCCTTAAATAGGGATCGATATCCAAATATGCACTGACGACTAGAATAAATATCAAGATTCTATTGGTAACAAAAATATTTATTAATTTAAATCTTTTATCATCAGTAATATTACAGCTGTTCGAGTGATATTTAGTACTATTTCACGAATTAAGACATTACATGAATCTAAAGGGTAATTTAAATCAAGGGAGTTACAAAAAAGATATTACTCAAAATTGCTATCGGAATATGTGAAGCTTTCATTCGGCTCCGAGTTATCACTGCCTCTTGGCACTTATAATGAAGTAAAATATGAATAACAGATTAATGCAGAAAATGATTTGAAATATTTTTCGATTTTATGGTAATAAAATTTCAAAAAGAACAAAACAAAGCAATTATAACAAAGCTTCTTAGAATAACATTTATTAAAAACACCAATAAGCTGAATTAGCTACGGGATTCGTCAATTTCGAATGGATTGAACTAATGTGTGTACTCATTAAAGTATTTTCCTGAATAATTTTGGTTGAAAAATTTCACATAGTTTTGATAGCATGTTCTTCACCATCTAATCTTTGCATATTAATTGCCTAAACCATACGTAATTTCTTCATTTGTAATTTGTGCTGCCCATTAGCATTTTCGTTCACAAAATTCTTGAAGTTGTTTCCATACATTTCCTCTGGTTCTTTTGCTGTTTTTCGGCACTGAATCTTTATTATTAGATTATACTTCAGAGTTTCAAACATAAGAAAACGACACATAGCGGACCCGGCTACCAGCAGCTTAGCATCGCCTTCGAGCTAACGACGTGAGCCACAGGATCCAGGTGGTCGTCTACGACACTGCGCCAGGAACCACGACAACCTCCGCCATCGTGATCCCCCTCCCCTACGGGGAAAAATACGTAGAAACAATAGAAAAGTGAACGATCCGGCAACAGCGGCTGGTCTCTTTAACCAGTACTTTTCGAGAATTGCTGCCGATATCGCTAAGGGTTTCAGCCACAAAATTCATTATCAGGCGTTTCCCCAAAAATTTTTGGGGATGATTTTCGTTTCTGATACTTCTTCCTATGAAATTCTCAAAATTGATCGCCAAATTAAAAATAAATATTCAGCCGATTTAGATGAATTTCCGGATTGTTTGTTACAGACCTGCGTGGCTGTCATTAGCTGTGCCTGCCACCTTATAAGTCACATTTAATGCATCCTAATGCACCGGGACTTTTCCAGATATTTTCAAAAGAGCCAAGATTAGGACGCTCTTCAAAAAAGGCATCAAAAATGAAATTGAAATTATCGACCAATTTCTATTCTGTCAGTTTTTGCAAAAAATATTAGACTTTTTTACGTACGAATAAAAACCTCTCTCAGCAAAAACGACGCACTTTCAGGTTGCCAACGTGGATTTAGAAAATCAAAATTACGGAAACAGCTATATTTTCTTTTCTTAAAGATGTCGCATCATTGGATCAAAACGAAGCTTCTATTGGATAATTTTTAGATCTTACGAAAACTCTTGACGTCATTGATCATCACATTTTACTTTCAAAATTACCTTCATATGGAATCCGTGGTGTTGCCCTAGATTAGTTATGTTCGTACCTTAATCAACCATATGAGAGAGTCGAAATACCTTACTGGAATGATGGAAGATTATGTACACACCTTGCCAACTTTTTGCCAATTGCTCGTGGAGCCCCTCAGGTATCGATTTTAGACCCTATTCTCTTCCTACACGGAAGAACGGTTCTCTTTGCGGATGATACGAATATTCATTGCAATAAAGAAACCGTAAATAGTACAATATCAAATGTTTCAAATTGGTTCCGTAATAACAAATTACCAGTAAAAAGAAAACGGTTTCAATGCAGTTTTCCATTTCAAATAAACAATTCCGTACTTCATTGAAATTGAACGGTGTACCATTAACTGATGTTAGGGTAACAAAATTTGTAGGTCTTTCAATTCCGTCAAACCTTCAATGGAACGTCCATTTAAATGAATTGAACTCAAAATTAAGTTCATTATACTACGTGTTCAGAATTCTTTCAAATTCAGTCAGCCTTCATACTTCTCGTTGTGTATATTTCACCGATGTTCATTCCCGTATGAGATATGGCATAATATTCTGGGAAAATACATCTTATAGTTCCCACACTTTTAGATTACAAAAAACAATTGTACGAATCGTATGCAAATTCCACCCACGTGATTCTTGTAAGCCTCTTCATTAATCTAGGAATTTTACCATTACTTATTGATTTACGAATCAGTGGTTTTTGTCAAAAGTGACTTACTTAAGGGTGGGAATATATTTTCAGCAAACGCCGATGTCTATAACTGTAACACTCGACGTAGTAATCATATTCATCAAGTGACAGTATCAACCTTGTATGTGACAGTAACAATCCTTGCAAAAATTGCTCATTTTCTTTCTGTATTTAAAATTTAAGTAGTATATGGCTTAGGATATGGATCACTGAGAAAAAGGCGGAGAATTGACCTTCCCCGTAGCACAACACACGCAGTTTTTAACTTTTTTTACGAAAAAAAAAAAAATTGTTGATGCGACATCAAGTTCCGGAGAAGGAAAAAATATCGCGCGTATCTATATATTACTTAATTATATTTGCGTTCGTATTCCCAGCATCAACCGCGATTTTGCCGGGCGATTCAGATCGGTATTTTTGAAGGATAAGTAAAGAGAGAATCTCAAGTGAAACTGAATACCGATATTTTGTGTCAGAATGCGTGTTCATGGAGGCCGCGCGGACTCTGTTTGAGGCCCGGCGATGCGAATCTGCCTTCTGCAAGAGACGGAAGTGAAAAAAAAAATCACACTGATAGACGTACGCGTTCCACATCCAAACACAGAAAAGGCTGACAAAAAATATTTTCTTAGCAGAAACATCCCAAACTTGGAAACTTACCATTTATCTCCCACGTTAACCGCGAAAGAGATGTTAGAGTTTGCAGTTCACAACTTAATCACACGAATATTTAACAGCGGTAATTTCAAGTATATTCTGTTCAAGAAAACAGGCCATCAACAAGTGCGCGACAGACAGAAAATATAGTGACTCAGAAGGGAATGTTCTTTGATGGCGTTTGATGAAAGATACCGAAGAACGTACTGCATTCAACGTGTAAAATTAGCCCTAAGAGGGTCCTCAGAGGAGAGCCTAAGCCCTGAGAGCCCTAAGAGGGTTCTCAGACGACGTCGCGGTACGGAAGGACCAGAAAGAAAACAAAATAGTGGTGCCAAAACAGCACGTACTTACTCGCCCCGTATTTTCACTCAGAATTAAGCGAAAAGTAGTAAAATTTTCGAAAAATTACATGATAACTTATTTCAAAAACTATCTTTAAGGAACAGATTTCATTAATGGGGAAAATCTCTGTTTTTAGTGTTTTAATTGTAGGAAGACCCCGGAAAAATTTTTAACTTTCCAGAGTTGAACTTTCCATCACAGTTGATTTCTAAGAAAAATGATTCCGTCACAAATATTGCAAAGGCGCATCTGAAACTTTCCGTTTACACGCATAAATGCATTAAAATATAGCGAAATATGTAAGATGTATCGTAATAGGTAAAATATATAAAAATATGTAAGTATACCAAAATATGTAAAATGAAAATAGTTCTAATTTATTCAGTATGTTTTAACTCTAGAAAATATAATTGAATGCGGGTATCTAGTTCCTGTAAAAACATGTAATTACATGGATATTCGTTCCCTGGTTATAATTTAAAATGTACTATTTTCAAACTCCTCGAGAGACAGAAATGTCGAACGAGAAGAAATAAATTTTTATCCCGTCTCGTTCCCCACAAGATATAAACGACTTACTCCCGCGAGAACATGGAGAGCGATTATTTAAATATCTGATTCCCCACTTAGCTCAAAACGTGTGCAACTGTTTTAGTCAAGCTGGTACCTAAGTAAGCTCATTTATAACTGGAAGCAAAGCAAGGGGCCATCTCAGCATTTGCTCAATAGATCAGGAACTCTGGATGAAAAGCCTGTTCGTGTTGGTGCTAATTTACCTATGCCAGTAACAAACTTGTTTTGTCGTTCTTGTTTTGTGGAAAAGTAAAAACTTCGTAAACAAATATTATGAAGACGCTCCCGAATGGCGGATGTCTACTGTGCATCCGAACTCTACTACTCCAACGCAGTTGTCTTCGTCCCTGCCGTCTTTTACTGTCACAACCCAGTAAAATGACACTACAAAAGCATTCTGCGGCAAAAAATCCACTTGAGATGAATTTTCTCCAAGACCTTTTGTTTTAAATTTTTTTCCTTGAATAGTTTTCGTAAATATGTCAATTTGTAAGCACAAATTGATCGTCACCCCTTCTTCGCACTCCATCGTGAGATTTGTACGAAAAACGATAAATAATCAGTCGTACAGGAAATTTTATTTCCTACAAGTTTGATTAACATTTCAATAAAGATCTTCAACACAAATTGAGACGTTTACAAAATAACTATTATTGAATTTTTGTGATCTTGTCTCAAAACCTTGTCGCAAAAAAGTTGTAGAAAAAATAATTAGAACCAATCTAGTGAGATAGTATAATTCTAAATCTTGTAATGAGGTTATTCAGCTTAAAATACATAAGAACCGAGATATTTGCAAAAGACGATTTTTCGCGACGTCAACCTCTTAATAATTTTGAACGCACACGTGATATCGATCCGAACTTTCCACTCTTTATAAAACAAGACCAAGGACTCGAAAAAAATCGCATTGAAAACCGTGTATATTTGGTAATTGTTATTAGCAAACAAAAATATAATATAACTTATTGGACAACTTAAAAAGAAGTTTATAAACATTAGTACACAAAAAAGGCAGCCAAGAGTATTGGAACACCCGTGTGATCGGTGGTTAAAAATTAAATAAAATTGTTCCTGTAAACAAATTAATATTTGATGAGACGTCCTTTGGCATGTATAATGGCTTCTATTTGTCTTGGTATTAATTATACAAGCTTTGCTGTCATAAGTGGCAAGATACTCATTCCTTATTGGGTGCGCGCTTAAAAAAATGTTCACGTAAAATCGGTCGGTTCCTAATTTTTCTTTCCAAAACATCCCATAAATATGCAATAGGATTAATGTCTGGAGATTGTGGTAGCGTTTCTAGGTATCGTGGTGTATTGGAAAGGATCCACATTCTTGCGTTTCAAGCTCTGTTCTTTGAATTATTGTCCTACTGATAAATGAAATCGTCTTTGCGGCCCATTTTTTCAGCACTTTTGTGTATTTTACTTTGCTCAATATCGATCTACATTGCACGGAACATTGTAACATTTATAACGTGAAGATTCCCTACACCCGTAACACTATTACACCCCCCGGCGAGTACAAACCATCTCTGGCTGGAGGTTCTCTTCGTGAAATTCGGAGTTTCTCTTTCTTCGCGCTATATATTTCCCATCTCCGCCAAAAGTAAGAAATTTACTTTCATTAGTAAAAACAAAAAAAAAAAAAAACCAGATTCATTGGGAACTGTTTCAATATTTCTTAGTAAATACTAAGTGCTTTGTTTTTTTTGTTAATGTCATTGATTCAGAATTTCATGCGCTCACACGTCCATGGTATCTACTCTTTCTTAGTATTATGCGAACTGTACTTTGTGTAATGTCTATTCCAGAAGCAAGGTTTGGAGCACTAAGTTTTGGAAATCTTTAATGTCTCGAAAACAAGTATTGTATCACGTTCATTGAGCAACTGTCCCTTTGTTCGTCACTGTTTTCCGGATACAGTATCTATCCGTTAATTAAGCCCTGTAGTGTGATCTTTGCACAATCTTTTCGGTTTCTCTCGAAGATCTGCATTCATTACGCAAGCGAATTATTATTTTTCTCTCTTCTTCACTTGTTTCCTTCTCTTTGCGTCCCATACGACATTTGATGAACAAATACTTCAGTGTCGTACATTTTTGAATTACTAACTGGTGAATACTGGAAAGGAAACTGATACGAAAACCATTACAGCTAAGGGCTAAGAGGTGAGTCCCGACTGACAAGGTGATGGTCAATCCACAGACGGCTGCGGACCCGATGACTTCCAGGAATGCCCTGAGAGTGTTCGAGAGTTTGCGTGTTCCAGTAGTTTTGGCTTCCTTTTTCTATGAGATATTTGCCTATATTTCTGGTTTCTCAATTTTCTGTACTCCATTTTAAGTGTTCTTTTTATTGTAGCAGCATCACTGTGTATAATGCACTTAATTCCGCTGAAATTTGTCATTTATATTAATTTTTCTATGTAAATGTACTCATATTCTCAGATTTTAAAGGTGTTCCAATACTTTTGACACTCACTGTACCTGGGACCACCAGAGTTTAGCAACAAATGCACGAGTAGCTGAGACATAACTTTTTTAATCCACCGGCCCACACTGGTTGAATTGCGCCCAAAACCTGGCCATAAACGCAAAATTTAAAGTGCACGTTCGGAATTCTGACTTAGCAAATCTCGTTTAGAAGACATTGGAACCCACTACTTTAGCTCCAGAACGTTATTTCAATCATTTTGGTCATCCTCACGGTCTCGTAAAATTACTCTTGCTCGAAACACGCGAATTCATAGCTTCTTGTTGACTACTTTTGTTAAATAAAAGTTTAAATTATTTTTCTGTGGACTCTTTTCGTGTTTTTGAATAGAAGACTCTTTTGACTATAGGTGAAGTACATTTTTAAGAAAAAGTGTCTAATTATTTTATGTACAATACGGCTGAATTCTAATCTATGTAGCGTAACAATGTTTTTTTTTGAATGGGTGAGATAACGGCGTTTAAGATGTGGAGAAAACGTAGGGACACCGAGGACGGAATTTATCTTAGGAATCGGACGGGATGCGGTTTTTTGTGATGAGAATGAGTGTTTTTTCCTAGTGAGAAAATCGGTTGGAAGGGGAAGTTACGAAGCTTGTAGAATCTTTGGGAGAGGCGGGCGATGTGCTGTGCGACTGTAGATAATTAAAAATCATCGTGAATTTGACCATTTGATATGTACCATGGGGCATTTAAGGCAGTGCGGAGGACTTTATTTTGTAGGATTTGGATGTGCTTTATTGTTGAGGAGGCGGCACCTCCTCATATCGGTGCAGCGTACGTGATTGCAGGGTGGACTAGCGATTTATAAGTTTATGGTGGTTTTTAGGATAAGGGATCACTTTCTATTAATAAGAGGATAGAGTTGGCGAAGGGAGGAATAGGCTATGTTTGGGCGTTGACGTATATCGGCTTTCCAGGTTAGACGGGTGTCTAGAAGGACTCTAAGGTAAGGGATAGAAGTGCTGTGTAATTGATATGTATAGGGGTGAAGCAGGCGGAATGCGTTTTAGGGTGAAGTTTTTGGCAATGCATTTAGCAGGGTTTAGTTAAGTTGCCTGTTAGAAGACCAAGTGGAGAATTCGTTTAAAGCTTCTTGAAGGGAAGAACAGGCATCATGGTGAGAATGATTGGATATGGATAAAACTGTCATCTGCATATAGGGCCGTTTCGGTGGAGGGGAGGCTGGAGATATCGTGGGTGAATATTTGAACAGTGTTGGAGATAATGGAGAACATTGAGGGACTCCTGCAAGGATTCTAAATGTAAATAGTGAGTTGTTTTCTTTGGCAAAGGATCGGTTGTGGAGGAAGTTTTTGATGATGTTGAATAGGTAGTCGGGAGTTCCAAGGAGGCATAGTTTATAAGCAGGCCTTCGTGCCAAACTGTCGAAGGCTTGGGACTAGTCGAGGAAAATGGCAGAGGTGAATTTCTTCCTTTCAAAACCTGGGTTGATGGGATGTTGAGCAGAGTGAGTGGAAACCAAATTGGGCTGGAGGGATAATTTTTGTTTGGTTAGCAGTTCAGCCTGGAGAGAAGAAGCTTTTCGAATATTTTTGCAGGGGCTGGGAGGGGGCTAATTAGGCGATTACTGGCATGGTTGTGCGCAGGTTTGTTGGGCTTGAGGATCGGAATTATGATGGAGTGTTTCCAGGCTATCGAAAAATACTTTAGACGGAGACAGCCATTGGAAATTGCTGTTAGATATGCGATGGATCTATAGCTGAACCGCTCGCAAAAAAACCATCATGGCGGACGTACCTTTGTTAAAGTCTCGGAAGCTGCCCCCACCCTGCGGCATCTGAGATTTCCTCTCGGCAATAAGGGAAGCGCGTAGGCGAGAAGGAGAGGCGACTGCGAGACGCAGCGATCGCGCTGACCGCCACTCGTCATCACTACCCTCTTCGTCAAAAGAGGAACTCGCAGTCCCAGGAGTGTCCAAAGAAATGAATACATCGTATTGTGCAAACGCTTCTCTGCAAATCATTTCCTTTTCCTTTAATGATGCACCAATAGTTTCTGCTGCCTCGCGCCCTTTTATAAATCCCCAAACAAGTTCTATTGGAGTTAGATCTGGATGGTACGGTGGAAAACGGGGAGGAATGTGGTCATGTTCAATGATTATTTGACCAATGACCTATCGTTTTTCAGTGGATATACTTTGAATTATTTGTAATAATTGGGTTTTTGTGAAAAACAGCAGCTACTGTGTAAAGAACACTGTCACTGCTCACTAGCCACGGTAAAACAGGGACTGGAGACCGAAACGCTCCAAGACACGGCTAATTTTCTGTTGATCGTTTGGACAACCCCTACTGTAGAAACACGTAAGCTGCCTTCCGTCTGATCCTTCTCACTCATCAGTTTGTTATCACCAAACTCACAGTGTTGAATTACCGCGCGACCTACGAGAGAGAGAGAGAGAGAGAGAGAGAGAGAGAGAGAGAGAGAGAGAGAGAGAGAGAGAGAGAGAGCTATGTTGTGACAAAGAGCGCAGGCAGGCGAGGAATTATTAGGAACTTTGGAGGGAGAGGCCACGTTCCGGCATGCGTAGTGGAAGGTTTTTTTGAGAGTGGTAGAGCAATACGTGGTAAGTGTTTTAGGATGTTGTTAGGAATGAGGTCCTGACCGGAAGATTATTTGTTTTTGAGAGATTTGAGGATTGAGGCGATGTTTGATGGGCTTATAAATTTGATGGGTTCTGGGGCTAGTAAAAGGGGAAGTCTGATAAAGGGATTGATTTTGGAGTTAAAAGGCTGGGTTGTTGGATGGGTGGGGGTGAAGGAAGAAGCGAAATGGTTGGCAAGGAGATTCTCTTTTTCTAGGCCAAATACAGCAGTGTTTGAGTTCGAGGATAGGGCAGGAAATATGGGGGAGGAGTGAGTTAGGATTCTTGTTGTTCTCTAGGTTGGGCACGTTGGGCGCTAGTTTGGAGATGAAGGCTTGGAAGTGGGCGCTTTTGGTATTGGCCATAGCTACGTGAACTTAATGGGTAAGGTTGTTGAGGATGGTTTCCAGATAGGGTAACCTTAGAAGCTGCCAGTTCCTTCTGGCACGGCGTTTGGCTTGTATGAGCTGGAAGGATATGAGTGGGGAGAACCAGGGAGTGTGTAGGTTTGGGGGACGAGTGAAAGGCGATTGAAGCTTTGGATGTCGCTGCTATAATGGTTGATGTTATGGTGTTGATGTCTGTATCAATTTAGATTGGCTGATTGAAAACGCAAGGGGGGGGTTTAAGTAGTTTTGGAAGAGGAGCCAGGAGATGGGCCCATGGAATAATCTCGTTGGTTCAGGAGTGAGTACCGGCGAAGCTTTGAAGGAAATGAGGACTGGTGTGTGATCGGAGTTGGATTCAGGAATGGGTTGTTGGAAAATTCGGTTGTGAATGCGTTTCGTAGTATTATGTCCAGAATATCGGGGAGTATTCGGAGGTTGTAAGGGAAATGTGTGAATTCCACAGGGGCAGCAATATTAATGTTATTTGCGTTGCAGAAATTAAGATGTGGGGCTCCACTAGAGCGATTGAGCGGTGGCACTACAATTGGTGTTGGAGTTCCAATCACCTACGGCAATGGGCGCTGCGAATAAATTTTAAATGGGTGGGGTTAATCGGGATATTGGGTGGTTTATAAATGGGGGTTCTGGTTAAAGGTGGGCCTGAACATTGGGGAGAGCAATAGCTGAGTTTTGAAGATGAATGGGAGATGCGGATAATGGTTAATGGATTTTTTATCAGGATGGCGAAACCGCCCGAATCTTTGTCTGATCGATTTATAGAAAAGCCGGGGATGGAAAATTTTGAGTTGGAAATGAGGTGGGTTTCGGTTATGGCTATGTCAATAGATTATTCGGCAAGTAGATGGGCTAGGTAAAGTTTATTTTTGATAATACCGTTGGCATTCCAATTAAATAGGTTGATATTCTGGTAATTATTAGGAGCAATTGCTCAGAAAGAGACTGAGAGTGGAAAAAATTATATTTTGTATTATGGGGATCAGGAGAAGAGTGTCTGGTTGATAATGTTGGCTATAAATTGATTTTGGCCATTAGACTGAGGATAGCTCCAGGAGGGCTGGAGGGGTGTTGAGAGGAGGGGGAGGGGATAGTTGATGAGGTAGTATTGAAGTAAGGGTGGCGATAGGAACGTGTGTTACGAGTATGAATGTGGGGGTTGGGTGGATGGGGTGACTGGGCGGGGATGCCACCTCTAGGCATGGGTTGGCGAGACTTGGCAAAGGCTAGTTGCTTTTGCTGACAAAAAGGACAATTTCTATCTGATACTGTATGCTTTCCTTTGTTCGCACAAATCTCAGCGTTTGGGGGGGGGGGGCACGTAGTAGAGAGGTGGTCTTTGCTGCACTTAACACATGTAGGAGTTTTGTTACAATAATGTCTGGTATGTCCAAGGTCCTGGCAGTCTTTGCATTGCACTATTGATTGATTTTTCTACGAGCCGTGCACCTTCAGTAAAACAAAGATTTCACGTGACTGGAATTAAACGTCCGTTCAGGTACTCTGTAATCGCTTGTTAATGATGTCATTTTAGTTTTTATTAACCCATCTCGATCAGGTTTTTCGTCCAGTTTCCCTGATCCATTGAGCAAATGCTGAGATGGCCCCTTGTTTTGCTTCTGGACATAAATGTAACTTCATTTTCTGTGCACGTCTTCTAGAATTCAGTGGGAAATACAATTATTCAAATTATCGTTTCCATGTTGTCGCGGCAGGAAGTAATAAGAGCCAAAATTTATTGCTTATTTATCTTTGACAATAGATTTTATTACATGGGAGTTTTTGTTTTTCTCCTTTCAAAATTCAAAATTTATTGCTTATTTATCTTTGAAAATAGATTTTATTACATGGGAGTTTTTTTGTTTTTTCTCCCTTTCTCCCTTTCAAAATTCAAAATTTATTGCTTATTTATCTTTGAAAATAGATTTTATTACATGGGAGTTTTTTTGTTTTTTTTTCTCCCTTTCAAAATTTCAAAATTCAAAATTTATTGCTTGTTTATCCTTGAACATAGATTTTATTGCATGGTTGTTTTTTTCTCCCTTTCAAAATTCAAAATTTAAGTAGTATATGAGTAAGTGTAGGGATCACAGAATTTTTAAAATGTGCACACAATTCACTTTTCCCCATAGCACGTCATACGCAGTTTTTAACTGTTTTTCTGACGTAAAATAAATAAATAAATAAATAAAGTGATTTTTGCTATTTACAAGTTCGTTTGGAGAGACAATTGTGTTCTTTCTGTGCGTGCCGGGAGCATCGCGATAAGCCGATTCAGCGTGTCTTATCGCCAGCGTTTGCCTGAAATGACAAGGCAGCTTGATCGGATAGGTTTACTTCGTAGAAATACTCTCTCGTGTTGGTCATTTAAGCTAACCTCCATCTGAGGTGCCACAAATTTCGATTAGTCATTTTACCACTTCACATTTTCGTGGCTTCGAATGATTTTTTTAAAGTGAGTGAGCCATCTACGATATAATATTCCACACAATAAAACACAATATTCCACACAATAAAAGCTCTCTGAATGAACGAATTGGATTTTGAAAATGAAACCGAATATGCTGTATTTTTAAATACTAAACTCGTATTGCCGTAACTGCGCTCAGCGTATACAATTCTAACAAGTGAAATTTCAGAGGACGACATAATTTGCATAGTTGAGTATATCGGATCATGGAAAAATTATGGAAAATAATTCCATTCCAAAGTATTTAGAGAAATAGAGATTTTTATTTCTTGTTGGTTGTAGTAAATACACTATTTTTAATTATAACTACATCCTTCGTTCCTTTTAATATTAAAACATTTTGAAGTAAAATATTTATTCTGAGAAGTTATTTACTTTTTAGTTTAATTGACCATCAAATAAATTTCAATGCCGATTTCAGCCTTTTTATGAATTTATATTATATAGTAAGTTGTTATAGAGAACAGAAGCCTGCTTGCCTACCGACAGAATTTTAAACTTTTATGAAAATACTGTATGTTATATTGAGGGTTGCCATCTGTTCTTTTGGAGGACATGTCCTCCTTTTTCAATATTGTCCTCCTGTCATCCCTTATTTTTATAATTTACATGGATTGTCCTCCTTTTTGTCCCGTTGAATTGAAAGTAATCCCGGCATAATTTTAGAGTAATTTAATTCGTGAAAGGGACATCACATCTTGAATATCTACATTTCCATACAAGTAAACGGTCTGTATAATAGATCATTAGGCTTTGTTATATAAAACTCATTTATGCTTACTGTTTAGTGGAAAACGAAGGTGAATGCGGGAGCGAAGTTATGCAATTGTGAGCTTTCATTTTTAATGACGCGAAGTCATTAAAATTTCTAAAGACTATTAATGGTTAGAAATTGTTGAGTACATTGCCTATACATCGTGGAGTATAAAAATGTAAAATGTCCTCCTTTTCATTGAAGTGACCTCCTTTTTTTCGTAAAATGTTCTCGGCTGGTAAAATTTTTTTCTGGTAACCCTGTTATTGCAAATGTGTAAACCGATATGTCGCGACCCTAAAGTAAAAAGGTTCTATCTGCACCGCAGTAAATTTTACAGGAGAGCATTCCAAAGTTTTAGCCCCATCTAAAACCAAATCTATTTTATTAAGTGTATTCAAACTTTGTCAGTGTACTTGACATCCAAGCCCGAAACTGTAGACTGGTAATTATTCTAAAAGCATTGTACCTTTGGTAGAAACCAAGACCCTATTTTTACAGATAGAACCTTTTTACTCTCAATATTTATTTTCAAGTTCGAGCAAAAAGGTTCTATCTTCCATGGTTGGGAAATTTGACTATAATAGAGTATTAGTTAAATAATTGCAATTTTCAATGTTACTGAAAGATTTATTAAATTTTAATGAATTTAATGTAATTTGCTTGCATTGTAGTACAAATCTTTATAGTTCTCAATAATATTAACATTTTAATTTAATGTCATTACTTAGAATAGCCAACTAGAAGAGGAGAAAAGGTGAAATGATATTTTACATATATATTAAAGCAGTGTTGCGTAGCAATAATTTTATTATTTTTGGTTTTTTTATCAATTCTTTGAAATAGATTTGATTCAGAATTGGCATTCATTTCAACATGTAGAGTAAATCGCCTACATTTTCCATATTAAAATTTTATCATTGGCCACGTTCGTCTGCTCAGACGGATAGACCGGAGAACTTTTCGCCACCCATCTTATAGAAATGTGTGGTCGCACGTTTACGGACAAAATTGTAAATCAAAATGTTTAATTTTATATTCTACTTCCGCTTGTCTGTGAGTGAATTTTAGTTGAGAAAGTTGGGAAACGGTATTTTATTAAAATGCAGATCGTTGCTGCTTTTATGTAAGTCCTTGAAATGCATTGTTAGCAACTGAATAACATTAAATGGCTTCTTTCTATTTACTGCCAAAGTATCCGCATGAAAGAAATCGGCGATCAGAAATCACTAGCTTTCTCCATATGGGAATGAACATTGTCTACTTTCTAAATACACGAGTGAGCAGCAGTAGAGTATTTCATAACGATGTCATCGATTTGTGGGCGTCGTCTGAGCAAGTACTTCTTGGCCAGAGACATCATCTGATTTTTGGTTTGGGCTACTCAGCTCCCACTCCACATAGGTCGTCTATACATAGGTGAGCTTGATTTTTTCCCCCCAAAATTTAGGAAACGGCATTTGCAATGCCATTTCCAGAACGGCCTGTGTAGATTTTTGTCCAAATTGCGCAATATACATGTTTGGTTGGGAGAACATGAGCTCGGTCTAGTATCCCGATGGAATATTTGTTGATTTTAGAACATTCTCAGGATCTATTTGAGAAAATGTACGATGTTTTTTCTATGAGAAAGTATTAGAAAGGAATTTAATGAGACATGGAATTTCAGTATATATTGCATATTTTAAGGACGATTTAATTAACACAAGAAAACAATATCATCTAATTCAATACTAAACATGAAGTTAAATTATATTCCTGATTTACGTATTAAAATTAGTAGCGTTGTTTACATAAGGCGTTATAAATAACTTTTAGCATGTTTGCGTAAACTTAAGAAAGTATCAGTTTTTGCAAACATATTTTGTGCGGCTTTTTTGTTTTTTTGTTGAGGGCCAACATCTATTTCTCTTTGTACTTTGTGGTTTAGTAGAAATTTTACTTCTTGTTGCATTTATTGCATTTCTACTGGAAGACAAGTAAATAGATCGTTGCAATTGCTGGAGTAACAAGTTTTGAGTCAAGTTCTTTGTGTACGTAATCTCGGTCGATGCCAAAGAAATTGCTCGCCGTTTCCTAAATAAAATACTCTCCCATTTGTTGCAGCATTATTTTGAAGATGAGAGAAAATCACCATCGTCAGTATTTTATCTTGTTTTTATACCTGTGAAAAAATATGTGTCCTCCAAAATGTTATGATATCCACATCTAAATACAACAAAAAATAAAATGAATTTTCTTCGAAATATTCATTTCGAACAAATTTAAAAGAAATTCTAGTATCTTTCCTACGTCATTTGCCCTTTCCAGATCAAAACGTTTATTCGTAATAGTTAGGAAGGGGAGTACAATGTTACTCTAACGCATACAAATGTAGGAAGCATGCACGAAAGCAGAAGTGCGAGTGAAGCACATGGCTGTGAGTCTTTCTAAGAATTGAATGTGTCGGCAAGGAAAGGGGAGCTATGTGACCTAGCGCCCTCGAACTTATCTTTTGGTAACCTTGCCTATTGCTCATCACAGGATGTCTGTGAAAACTTACATTGCACGAAACAAAACAATTTCTAAGATGTACACCCACAACTCAGCGAGATATTGAGTTCTTAAAACGGATTGAGTCTACTAGATTGATGCGCGCATAACAAAGGGTTAACAACACATTCAGTAACCGAATAGAAGTAAAATTGTAATAATCCGGGTTGAAAGTAGGAATTACACGCAACCAATGTCATAACATATCACCATATGAAGCGGAGTGCAAGTAGTTGATATTCCGTAATTTATAAAATAAATTCGTAGTTAGCAAGATATTCATTCCCGCATCGTAAGGAATTTTCATATGCCAAATTTGGCGAAATATTATAAATTCTGGATGGTTGCTAATCAGATCTGGTAAAGAATAAATAGTTCGATATTTATAAAAGTATGTTTTCCTTCTTACAGTATTGTGTTTTGCTTTAACACGTCTCCCTGGTGTGTCGTCACTTTCAGTACTGCTTGCCGCACTAGGATTGTATTCTGAACTAGAATGCTCAAATACATCTTCAATTTCTCACTCAACATTGCAATTTCTTCTTTGCAATGCAACATTGCAAATCTGTTTCTCAAAAGATCTTATAAAACCTGGACACTTTGTGCGGGAATCGTGCAAGTAGGGAAGCCAACGAGATAGGTGTCCACATACGTAGTACATGTAAACAGATTGCTTTGCGTGGTGAAACTTTTTTCAGGATCTTGTACTACATACGTTTTCCAGATAGTGCCTTTTTACCTTATGTGTATCTCAAAAACTAAGCTTGATGTATCACATGATTAAAAGTCATGTAAATCTCATCGCCACCATTACAAACATCACAAAAAGTAATTTTTGTATACAATGTTAGCTATGACCCTTTTACGTGAAGGCCGCGAAGTGGCGGCGTGCGCAGAGAGCTCGCATCCGCGTGACGCTGAGTTGGGCGTTGAGACGTGCGCGCGTCCGCTTCCGCCGCCTCCGTCGGCTGCGGCGCCGCACGCGCACGCGCACGCGCCCCAGAGCACGGGTGGCGCACCTAGGGTTGCCAACACTGTCCATGTAAAGTAGACGGCATTCGATGAGGGAAAAAGCAAAAACGTCCATCTACACATTTCTTTTTATAAATTAATTCGGACCAGCATTTGCCCCATTTCCTTCTTCTCTTCATTTGCGATGCAACTGAAGAGAATATACTTAAAATACAGATGAATTTTGTTTTATATGGCGGTTAAATACAGATGGTGTCTTCTTTTTATTGTAGTTGCCAGACCGAGGTACTATCATACGTGCGTGTGTCGGTTCAGAAAAAAAAAAGTTTTCTTAATTAAACAATAAACGATTCAAAGTAGATGTTAGTCATGTTATAAAATGAATGACAACCTATACGAAAAAATAACTAAAAAGTGGACATTTAAAATACAAAGGACGACAAGAGGACAATTGACGTCAATGATCGACTGTCCTCCCAAATGGAGGACGGTTGGTAAACCTAGACGCACCGATCCTTCCAAGCAGCGATCGCCAACCCTCACTCGAACTTCCTCGGATCTTCTAATATAAACTAGCTGCCAGGGCCTTCAAAAACGAGAAATAAGAAAATAGTGTACAATGTGATTAAGTGAAATCTTTCATCATCTCTCCCCTCCCCCTCTTGTACTTCCACATCCCGGGTGCCTCTTTCTTCGACCTCTCTTTCTTTTCTATCGTATATCTCCCTTTTTATTTCGTCCTCATGGTCTCTCTTCTATTTCATTCTTTCGCGTCGTTTTCTAATCGAAAGCATTCCCAGTAATTGAGACGGCATGGGTGATCACTAGGGCCCGGATTTTAATGACCTAAAAATCAGCGAAAAATGCAAGCATTTATGACCTAAAACCTGTATAAATGTGACCTTAAAAATAAAATATGACGTTCTACAAATTTACTTTTTTTAAAATTCCTGTAGATTTTTTAGGTATAACAAATACAAAATTTACTGAAGAACAGATTGTGAGTATGGCATGTACGGTTTGCAGTCTTTGCAACTAACTAGCATTGCTTGTGTCTGTAAAACAAATCAAGTACAGTATAATGTAACCCACCAAACAGAATGACTGGCTTTACTACTGCAAACTTCTTGTTTAATGTTTTCTAATTTACTCTCAGTCTTCAGTTTCTAGAGAGTTGCATTGGATCACGGTGTATTTTCAGGTTTTCCATCTTAAAAGACGTACTATGGTTGTCGCTGAGGAGAGTTTTGTATCTGAGAAAGCTGCTCTCCACATCACATGACGTGACGGGAGCGTATTTGAAGGCGGCGATGTCACTGCAGAGAAGGGATGTGCCCTTAACAGCTAAACTGTTATTTCTTAACCGTTAACGTTTCGTAACTGTAACGCGAAATAACAGTTATTTCGTTTATCCTGTTATTGGCTGTTATCGGTTGAAATGCATGGAACTGCAACCTTCTGGGCCTAATCCGAACTACTGCAAGCTTTTGTGGCAACCATTTTGCCAGTGTTCAAATTATAGATTCATTAATACATAATGCGTCATTATTACACACCATGCGCCACACTATTTTTATATTTTATTGTATACACTACAACAAGGTGTTTGTCCTTTAAATTAAGTCCGTCCAATATGTTAACTTATTTCTGTCCCATTGCTGCTTATGTGAGATCAACTAATATTTTCCTAGGTCCGATAAAATAAAATGAGTTACGATCAAATAACTCACATTATAATACTCGATATTCGATATTCATTGACACTGTAGCTATAGATAAGCAAAAACACTTTCTCCTCAAGCAAAACACTCCTTTTTGGCACTCGTCACTTCACTATGCACAAGTTGCATATTTGAAAGAATATTTGCAATCTGAACCCGCATCACTTTCATTTTAGTAATATTCTATATTCTATACACATTCGCTACACATTATATGAATTACTATTCATCCTTGGCTGTTAATTCAGTCTCGTTCATATCAGCTGCTTCTCTGTCCAAACATGTTAGGAAAAGTAATGCAAGGAAGCGCCGTAAAGTAGCTGCACAAGCTTTACGGTGCTACCAACGTCATTCATCTTCCGTGATTTAACTCTTAGCAGACGCTACAACTGCTTTAACTCTTAGCAGTCGGACATGTTAGTCTTAGCAGCTGGTCATGGACCTGTTATTGTTCAACTGTTATTAATAACAGCTATTACGAGTCAGCTGTTTTTGTGATAACAGCTATTGAAGAAAAGCTGTTAAGCCCATCTACTGCAGAGCAGCTTTGGTTCATTGTCTTCAAATGTTGCGTCATTTACAGAAATTTTATCGCTTATTTTGCACATTCTAGAATATCCAGGATTTCACTGAAGAACACTCAGCAATTTTTTGTACACTTTTTCAACTACAAGATCGAGAGTTCGACCCAACTCACTTCGTTCAAATTCACTTACGTTTCAAATAATCTTTTGTGGTATAATTTTTGAGTTTATTTGTGACAATATCACCTGATATATTGTCATGCGAGACACGTTTCCAAGTCTTTTATTCTTGTGTCCTTAAAAATATGACATGCATTTGTGGGAAAATGTGGTCAAAATATGACATTTTACTAAAAACTGTGGAAATGTGACTATATGCACAAAAAACACGTATTTCTAATCGATAATACCTGAATTCGTGCAGAAATTGTTTCAAAATTCTCCCGAAAGTTCAGAAAAAATATATGACTTGTCATTAAAATCAGGGCCCCAGTGATCACACGTGGTACGCTGCTTGCATTCGATGGTGCTGCTCTGGCGTTCACCTGAAAGTGACGAGTGATAAGTTTAATTTCTTACGAATCTGATTCTGGTAAGTGCTGAAGTTAAACCTGTGAAGTATATTTCTGCCTCCTTCCTCGGAGTGAAACCCGCGTCCACACAGTCAGTTACGCTGAAGCAGTAATGCGTCGTTTTCATTCCTACTGCTACCGGTGGTTGGCGAACCTCTTGACTGTGAGTTTTTGGAGTTCGGGGCCTTATATGGTACCACAAAGAAATTAACTGGGTTGTCATTACTCACACATTTTTGAAAGGAATGAAAAATCTACGGAGAACTTTGTGATGAATTATTTGCGATATTAAGCACGGGATACGCCGTACTGAATTCGGGGCAAAATATTCGCACAGCAACTACTAGTAAATCTGCCGAGCAATACGACCACTGAGTCCGAACGTTAACTATTCGTCTCTCCAAGTGCTCCGTTGGAACGAAATTATCTAGCCAATATTTTGCGATTGTGATGGTAGAACTCGCGCATGACTGTGCAACAACCCTTGACCTTAACCCGGGAGAGGTCACGTCTTGCTTGCGAAGGTAACGGGTAGCGTGGGAGGAAACGGGCCCCTCCGTTGCCTAGATGTCTTCTATCATCATCAATTAATATAATATTGTTATTTAAATGACTCATCCTAACCTTCATTAATGGAATACTTTCTTTATTTGTAATAATTATAATGTATGCCTATACAATTTCAGGCTCTTGTTGATTTCATTAAATCATAAACTTTTCTTTTATATAATGTTAAAGAAATTCATAAACATTGGTACATTTTCAATGTTCATCTGCGAATTTATGTACAGTATAAAATTCAGTAATCAGTTTATACACACAATCATTGCAAAAGAGAGTGAACACAGGAAAGTTTTCTAACACTTTTCATAGGATTCTTTAGCGTTCAAATTTCTTGCTCAAATTTCACATCTTGTTAGTTTTTTCTCTAGTTTTTCTGCTTTTTGTGTTCTGAATGCAAATATTGTGCCATTTTGAATGTCTTAACAATTCTCGAACCAAATCTATTAATGTTTTCTGAGTTTCAACCAAGGGCAAATACAATGCACACTTCCGTCAGATTCTTGTTTCTAGCGCATCCGGGAAGTATCAATAACATGTTACCCTCCTGGAAGTTTAGATCCTTTTTGGATTGTGTCACAGGAAATTCAGGTTATCGCGAGGTCTCCGTGGGCGCCGGCTCTGCTTGTCAACACAGGCCCAACGAAGGAGGGCGCGCGGAAGCTCTGCGACCCCAGACACCCGCGAGGCGAAATGCATTTCTGAGAATTGACTGAAAGCTTGCAATCATACGTCGCGTAATGGATATCGTAGATAAGGGGAATGGTACAGAAAATCCGTGCGTGCGTGCCTTTCTTTTTTTTTTATTAACACAATGAAAATTTACAATCTATTTCAATTCGAAATAATAAGTATATATGATAATTCATAAATAAATGATCAATGAAACAGTGCCTTTCAGCGGACAAAATAGCAAATGTTGCACGATGCAGCCATGTACATTTTGTACTTTAACGTGTTAGGCGGTGGTCACAACAGCCTCTCGATCCTGGGCTGCAGCAGTAAGTCGCGAGAGAAGAGGAAACTACCGTTCATATAAACTTCCTGTGTCAAGTCATCTTATTAACTTGGAAGACTGTTATCAAGCTGTTATCAAGAGTTTCCCTTGATGATTAACTTCATTGTCAGATAACTAGTATACACGAATTTCATGATGCTCAGTTTCTAGGGGATGAATTGCATCCAGGGAAGTCTAATTGAAAATCAAGTCTTAAGAATGAAAAGAAACCAGTAATTTGAAGAGAAAATAATAGAAAAAGTTGTATTGGACATTTTATTACAGGAGTTGTGGCTTCATGTATAAAAGCTTCCGCTAATTTGTTGAGTGTAATGAAAAACAAAAACAAAGGAAAAGTGAACAAGCAAAGAAAAGGTATCTTCATAACAAGTCGCAAAAGTAGACCTTATCTTCTAATTCCAAAACCTTTTGAACAAACTACCAATTATTTCCAAATGAATTGGTGCAAGGCAGGTTTCATTGTTTGCAAACCGTGATCCGGGCCCGGGCGCCGAGGGGAAGTGGGCTCGGAGGTGGCGCTGAGGGCCAGTTGGCGCGAGCCTTCGCGGAAGGGGGAAGCGCCTCTGACCTCGCGCTCCTGGAAGCGCAGCCGGCCTCTCGGCGGCGCGCACGTGCTCTCTCCCGCCCCCCGACCCCGCACCCCCCTGCAGCTGACGGCGTCATCTACAGCACGGGTTTCAAACGCTCTCGCCTCCCTTCACCTAAACGAATTTTTTCTTTTCGCTGCTCCCCATATTCAACACAGATGAGTCAGTGATATAATACGCTATTGGTAAATGACTTGCCAGGTTGATTTGGTCCACAATTCATTAGTAAAATACATTGCAAATAACATAGTATGATGGTACAAAATATATACATAACACGGGATAAAGTAAATCCAATCTAAATATCATTTTAATAAAACAACCGCGTCGCCCGTACAATGGCCACGCTGCCCCTGGGAGCCGCGACCCACAGTGTGAAAAGCCCTGCTGTGTCGGAGTTTTGGCGCGGCGCAGCGTTGTAGCATAGAGAAATGAGGGAGTTCTTGCACGGCAGAACGCACAGAAATAGAATGCATTTCGATCATCTACGTATGCGCAAATGAATAAAAGTGGTTCCGAACTAACTGCAGATCGTCATTTCTGTCGATTGCTAGAAAGCTTTCCACTGCAAAACTCCCTAATACCTCATCCTCTCGATTCTCATTTGTTGAATTTGTAGAGCTGCTCAGTTACACTAATTTGTATAAAAGTATATTATTATATTATTAAATACAATTAATACCATAGTGATAATTATATGTGCTACATATTGTCACCAACTTCATCGCAATGTACAGTACGTAGCACACAGTGCTTCTTGATATATTCGATGCAGCATGATCGAATGACAAGATTCCTCGCGATATAGTTACTCGTCCGCTGAATCCGCGGAATAGCGGGCTCCGCTATCACTTTGAGTTACAGTTATAGCTACCGTACGCGTAGAGGTTCTAAATGCAATCGATTGCTTTAATCGAAAGTCATGCCTATACTTCCTTTTGCGCTTTAGAGCCTCTGGCTCCTGCACCAACTTGGAAATGATAGCTGACCCCGCTATTCGACCGGCGAGTTTCATCGAATGCTAATCGATAACTACACCGTCATACTTTTAATTAGTATAAACGTTTTCAGGTTTTACAAAGTTCAGTTAATTCTTTTATTTGGTTTGTTGTCTTAATAAAAACTTATTGCTATGTAAAGCATCATGCTACATGAAATTGTTCCCCAACTATGACGGAAGTGTGTGCTAACTACCCATGATGTGGGTAAACTGTGTTGATGTGGGAAACTGAAGTACAGATGTCTCGGAATAAATGTTAAGAATTTCTAGGGCATGCCTAGGGGTCGAAAATGATCCTTTTTTGCCAATGATCTTTTTTATCATTTGGCTTTTTTACCAAATTGGGTCAAGTGGGGTAAATATGTACACCATAAATTTCATTTACCCCATCGAATTGAATTCTGATACTCAGACATTTTATTAAATATACTATAATCTATCAAATTATGCACAACTCATATTTGAATGTATGTTCAAATAAATACATGTAGTTAACTAAATTCCTATCCTTTCTTCAAAAAACATTTGCATTCATCCTACTTGACCCTGTAGTGGGATATTGCGTATAACGGGGACATGCACATGTGGCATTTGCCCCTGATTTTTAGGCAATTCCGTTTGCACAGATGTCGGGCAGGCACCTGAAATGTTGATTGCGTCAGATGGTAACCGTTTCAGTGAAGAACCGACTCGGTCATCGCAGGGGGCGTACTGGGAGCCGGGCGTAATGTCACAATGCCTCTTTCCTTACTCGGATGTGATAGAATGTCATTAGGGAATGGATACTTGTGAAAATCTTGATTTTTTTTAAAGTATATGATATCTGATTCAATTTTGTTTTGAAGTTCGCAGAAGATTCTAAATGAATGAAACCAATGTTTTTATTCCACATTTTTACATATTTTCCCCATTTCCATCTAATTATTTCTTTACATGTACTTCTCAAAACGGAACATCTCCGATAGAGTTTTGTCAATGTCCTTGAAGTGACTTTCCGTTACACTAAAAACCAATGTAAGACTGCTTTTCTGACTTCCGGACTAATTGACGATTCTGGGCGCAATTAAGAAAAGGTCATTAATCCCGTAAGTGTAGTGCTTATTTATGGCGAGAGGTGGCGATTATCTTTTCTTGCTGGATAGCGAAATTCGGCGCCGATCTACGTCGGATTGCGGGGATCTTCCCCAACCAGGTATCTACCACCAGCGGGCACCGCTGCGACAGGGACAATCTCTAAACCTCCAACCGGTTGTGTAGTGCTGTGAATGTAAATGAGTGTAAGTGAGCGGTGAGCAAAGGACGAGGAAGAAAAGATCACGCGCAGTCCGTGGCCCATCTGTTAGGGTACTGTTCGACCTATCTCTACAGCTAATATCGAAAATCCTGCTGCCTAGGACCTCCGGGTCAGAGGCACTGCAGCGGCCCTGCGCTGCTTCCCCCAGTGTGACTTCCAGAGGTCCGCCGTCAATTGTCAAACTTGCTCCTGGCTTCTCGGATATCCCGCGTCAGAAACAAAGAAGTTCGTTTCACATAGCGTACGTAATTCAATCAGAATCTGGCAACAATTGTCTTATCACTCTTTTATCGCACTGAGAAGCGTACTACACCTCTGACAAGGAATTCGAAAGTTATATTACTTTCCGCAAGGCTAAAATAAAATTATCTTTTGGATTGTTACATGTATATGATGGCTAAATTTAAACACGTTATTAGGTGTTTTAAGAAAAAAATTGTCAACAGAAATATAAGACCCTAACAATTCTACCGATCCGAGTCACAGAAATTAACTGGAAATTTGGTACAATGATCGAAATTGGTCACATTTTTAATAGCATGTAACGGAAACTGCATCTTTTTTCTCTCCTAAAAAGTCACAATATTCGAGATACGTGTTGTTAAAATGTAGCCATCGACTTGATAATTGTAGTTCAATACAAAAATGTGGGTGGGTGGGTAGGCAATAGTCTCTCCATGCCCGGTCCTTCTCTGCTGTCAAAAAGTTTGGACGTATCTTTTAGTCTTAGTGAGTGTTGCACTTGAGGTGCAGTGGTGTGTGGTGTGGGTGTGCTGACGTGTGTTGTTGTGTTGCAGTCGCGCGTGGGAGTATGGCACCCCTTCCCGCAGGCGGCGTTCGGAGCAGCGCCTTACGGCGCCTCCGCGCACGACGCCAATGGTGAGTCCAGCCATGGCTGGCCAACAGGCTGCATTCCATTAGACGTAGCTCATTGGGCTAGCTAACGTTTGTCACGACATACTAGTGGTAGAAATGCATAGTTATTGAGACATTTTGCCATTTTTCAATTGTAGGTCAATTTCGTGGACCTGTGTCATTTTGTTTCCTTTCCGTGTTTTTTGTTGGTGAATGTTTCATTGATTTACAATAACACACTATACATTTTTATTGTATCATAAGTTCGCGACGAAATTCACTAGTGCAGTGGACTGTTTTCCAGACTCAATGAAACAGATCTTCGGCAACTTCCTCGACCTTAAAACTGACGGTTGGAAGATCGGATCCAAGGAACACATTTCCCCCTAAAATAAAGACTATATTATCTATAAATTTATTTATTTATATAACATTTATTTAAAATTGTAAAATTCATTGAATATTTTCTCACACATTTTCGATTTTTTTAAAAAATCATTTCCCCTTATTTATAAGTTATTTTACAGACCATTTTCAAATAATTTTCGTTCATCAGAATCCGAGTCCTGCTAATGAGAGAATGAAGTGGAAGTAAACCAACCAGAATGCATCCTTCCGCCAGCGTCGCTGAGCCGTCATGCTACCAGCTGTCAACGCACCGCTGGCTCTTGGCCATCTCCAATTCATCCTCGCGTTGCACATACTCTTTTATCTACCGGAATGTGCAGGAATTGTAAGAGAAACAGTCGAATGCTTGGTAATTCTGGATAGAGATCATAGCCCCAGAAAGGATAATGCATTCACTCGGTGTATTATTTCAAAAGACATTATAAAAATTGCCGATATGATGACACCCAAATTTTGCACATCACAAAATCGCGATCCGATCGTCTCGTTTACGACGCTGTGATTTTTATATGCAAGCCCAAAATTAGTTGAGCTGTGGAGTGACATTGATTTAACATGAAATTCATTCGTTACTTTCATGAAGAAAGAAAAAAATCTGAACCTTGACAATAGCTATTTCGTCTGTCAATTGGAAGTTCCGTATTCTTGCGTAATGAATTGCAGTCTTTTAAAATAGCAGTTGTTTCGCCACATTCTGTCGGCTTTTCTCGCGGATGTTTTATAATTTCAGAAGTTGACGGCGGTGGTGTTGACTGTTTAGTCATGGCGCTTCAGAGATACACGCACTTCACAGAATACACTCAATAGCCACGCCATTCACACGATCACATACCCACAATAAAAGACGAGTTTCTTTTACATTTATTCATTCGCAATACTCAAAACAGTTTCACAGCGCTATAAGCACATATTTTACGCGGTCTGTCATTACATCGAAACTTCTTCGATTTGTATCTATCTTCATTTCTCTCCCTCGTTTGAAGTAATGCATAACATATAATGGAAATTTATACGTATTTCAGATGCATCAATATGATTTTCTAATGTCTATTACGAGTATTTACTTGAATTCTACAGAACTATTTTATTACGCTTTTACTCCGAGGTAGAATTTGTATCGCGAGCTTGTAGCCAATCACCGTCCGCCTACCAACGTGGCAGTGTTTCCATCCACTTCGTTCTCTCGTTTGATAAAGAATACCTATTTAACCCTTTTCTAATCGCGTCACGGAGGTTTCCTCCGAGTCTCTTTATTGTTTGTCATTTTGTCGCGAAATTGAAAGGCCGCACTGTTCGCTGCACCTTTCAGGGAACATATTTCAAGCCGATTTGGAGATGCACAGCAGTGTGAGTTGTCAAATCCTCGACCGGTGACAAGGTGTTTCGTGCGCTAACCCGGAGGTTCTCTCCGTGACGCGACCGTTGCTGAGTGTTCGATTTCTCGTGTGAATGCCTCGCTCCAAGAATGGCGCATTTATTGTTTCTTTTGGTATTTTTATAATACAATATTGTCAATAAAGTGGAAGAATTCAGAATAATGGCTTTGCATGTGCTATGATGGTTTGGTGCTAGGATGAAAGTACTGATTTTGAAATAGGTGATGAATCCAACAGATAGGAAGGAGATTATGTGCAAGACAATGATAATAATTCTTCTTTGGAATAATAAGAAGCTTCGACGCCCGGTTCTTATCTGCAACTAATTCCTGCGTCCAGAAACAAAGAAACACGCAAATATGTCTATGAATGAAAATTCGAATGCAGTGAAAGATAAGGTGGGCTGTAAAAAACAAAGTCAACCGAGCTTCCGGATGAAATTGCAGAACGTGAATTAGATGATTATTTTATTTCGATTTATTTATTATGATTAACTTATTTCAACAATTCTTTTCTTCATTGTCCTTCATTTACGAAAAAAACAACTTCGTAGCATATAACCGCCTCAAAATGTTCGTACGCCTCACCATAATATTGTCGTGCATTTACCAGGGGCGAAAGGTCAAGCCGTAGTGCCAAAAGCCAAAAGTGAAAACCGTAGCTGGTGCAAGGAATCTCTTCTTTCCTGATTCATTACTTCAGAAAATAGTAACGTCCACAAGCCGGTGAATACACGAAGACCGATCATACTGGAGTCGTGAAAGGGACGCGGGACCCACGTATCGGCTTGAAATGAAACTCGTACTTGTTGCTGCATCGAAACTCCCAGGAATTACGTTCAAAAATGTATCAACTGGCAGACATTCCTGAGCCATCGCATGCCTCAAAATCACAAGCTTCGAGAAATCTCTCAAACGCTTGAAGACCTGCTTTCTGTGATCTGAAAAATGCTCCTACCACAATCAAATGTTGCAAATGGAGGCGTTTCATTGCGTTAAATTAAAAGAAATCCTCATTATAACAATATTATGTTTATAACTTATATTTAGGTAAAACTGAACAATAGATTAATGTGCATTAAAACATGTATCAATTAAAACATTTTTGACTGATTAAATGTCTTGTTTGCGTGCACTTTCTGAACCCGGAGGGTTTCTTCATGACGTGACTATTTAAGGTAAATAGATTCACGTGACTAAAGAAGGGTTAAAGCACGGGGAGATTGCGTATTGTGATTATTAGTTGCTTATGTGTTGTGCACGTTATCGAGAGAGATGGCTTTGTTTCTTTTGCGGAAGGACATGAGTTCGGGCGCCGACCTGTAAATGTAGGGTTGAAGGGCTTCCCATTTCGGGCTCTCCATCAGCGGAGCACTTAGGTAATACAAATGGACGGATTTTTTTTGGGGGGGGGAGGAGATGTGGAAATCTCGACACTGGGCAGCCTGTTATACGCAGCGTGTGATATTTTTACTTCCTAAAACCGTACCTTCTTGCTCCTCTATCCTCTCTCCGGAACCGCCGTAGGCGGCATCGCTGAGAGTGGTATAGGGACCCAGTCGCATGACGTTTTCAATATATCCTGATGTTAGTCGAGTGGGATCATGGTTCTTCTCTCGTTTCTTACTCCAAGAGTCTCAATTCCAGCAATACTTCTTGTTCAAATTTACACCCGCCCTGCAGCTGCTTTCAGAAGCAAGCATATTAGCAACTAGGTTTTCTGGATTCAACTGCCTTCCCCCAAGCATCTCAACGGTTACTTGTCGTTGAGGTTTGAAACGTGTCCACTGAAAAAAGACAAAAGACGTGCTCTGTGTCCTCGACAGCAGGTTCATACACAGGACAGTACGGAGTATCAACCAGATAGAACCTGTGAATGGAGGCTCTTATGGATCTATGTCCCGTCAGAAGCTGCGTGAGGTAATAATGTGCGGGGGAAGCTGCTAAGAGAAAGGCTGCATGAGGTAATAAACCCACCGTGCTTTGAAGTGAACCACGATTCAACTGTAGAAATCAGTCGGCAGGTCCATCTTCTCTTGCAGGAAGTGTCCCGCTGCTGCCATTCTGCGAGATGTTCCAAGCAGTTTTGCATCCCGTCTTTTTTGCCTATTGGGATCATCCCGGCTTCAAAACAAACTGCTTCATATGAGATGGTGCGGAACGCACTCGCTACTCTCAGCGCAGATAGCCGATACCCGGAGATTTACGCAGATAGTTGATATCCCTGTATTAACGCCATTCCTCTTACGTAGCTGTTCGTGTCTATGGAGGTAGCCCAAACGGGTGATCCGTAGAGCAAAACCGATGTAACGACAGAAGCAAGCAGCTTTGTCTTTTCATGACTAGGCCCTCCTGTGTTACGGCATTGACGTAGTAAATTCACCATTGCTGCTTTCTTGCTAGCATAGTCCAAGTGATCTCTAAAGGACAAGCGCGAGTCGATCATGATTCCCAGGTATTTTATGTGATGAAATTTTGAGGTGACCGACCTGGAAAGCCAAAGATCTCTCTTCTTCCTGCTACTTACAGTCATCATGTCTGTCTTGTGTTGAGAAGCTGCAATCCTGCGGAATCGAGTCGACGGACAATGGCAATGGTTTCATTGCAAGTTCATTGTGTTGGTGGGTGTAACACTGAGATAGGATAGCACCAATTCTCCCAGCAACTACACCCGTTTTGAGGGGCGGGGCTCTATGAATCATCTCTATGAATCTCCCAAGATACCCGGCATTACCGCATTACACACTAACATGAAAATTCTAATTCAGGCGGGAACATTCCTTTGCGCAAAAGAGACGCTCGTATCTTGTTAAGACAAAATTGGTTCCCATGCTCACGCACGCTCTCAGCCGAGTTGTCGCTACATTGCCTTCTTTCACACGATACAAGACTTTTTTTACGTTGTCTCAGTCTTTTGATACGGACAGTTCTTTATCCTAACACGGATTTGCATATTAGCTCATTGGCCGAATGCACAATCGAAATTTGAGGTTAACAAAATTGGCAAATAATAATAATAATAATAATAATAATAATAATAATAATAATAATAATAATAAATGCCGACTCCTAGTGCAGACGGTTGTGGCAGGCGTCGTGTGCGCGGAGGCCGAAGGTCCGACTCCTGTGTAGGAATGGTCGTATTTACCATTGTTCCTTCACCCCTCATCATCCTATTACTTCACAATTCACACTTCAAGGCGTACCAATCGTGTCTTACCAAGGGAAATAGCCGAAAAAGCTGATCCCCATAATCTCTCCCGAATAAATATGACTGGGCTTTGGAAGATAACATGTAGCATGGTTATGAATGGCCGATACGCATATAATAATTTTTCTGTAAGCATTTCAAGGAAGGTCCTACAGTTGAGTCCCGACTGTATTGGGCTTTTGATATTCACTAGATGACAAGGGGTCTAATTCAGTCATTCTCAGGAGCGGCCAGCTGTTTGGATTGTTCGTTTCCCGGGGTTTCACCGATCAATACAAGGCGAGTGCCGATGCAGGATCCTAACCAACGAACCGTGGACAGCGCACGATCTGTCCGCCTTCATCCTTGTCTTCCTCTCCCCCCTCCATACAAACATATACATGCTCATGTGTGTGTAGCTCCCTCGGGTGCTTGTTCCGTGTGGGGCTGTGGTTCGCTTGCGGTAGTGGTGTTGTGGAGAGTGATATCTCCGCAAGTCGACGTGAAGGTCGCCGCCGGATCTCACGTAGCTGGGGACGAACCTCCCCACCTCACAAGATATAACATGCACTGCTTTTACGGGATTACTGGCGAAAGAGTTGAAACACAAAGTAATCAAACGTTGAACTCTGCTACGGGTACCGTGTATTTTTATTGTTTTGTAGTTACTGGCTTTCCAAAAGTGGTTTCAATACTGATTTGTTTCTATGCACTTTCTAATACACTTTTGCAGGGTAATCCAATTCTGCGAAACTTGGATTTGAAAGCGTGATTTAGCATTATTAAGTAGGTGAATGAATACCGTAGTAAGATCGGGAATTGGTAGTGAACAAGGGTTTAAGAAGCGAATTGTTGTCAGGTTACGTGGTCTATGGGAAATGTTTTGTGGATTCTCGAGAAGAGTTCAGTTCTTCCTAATGGAAAAGGGGTGCATTTGGTTGTAGCTGGATGTCTGCGGGAGAAGGCAGAATTTAGTTCATGAAATTATAATCTATAATAATAATAATAATAATAATAATAATAATAATAATAATAATAATAATAATAAAATATCAAAGAATGATGAGGTCTTCGTGAAAGTGCTTTCGTTATTCATTAAAAATTATTATTAGAATAATAAACTCGCAATGTTCGAAGGTGACAAAGATTGAATGGAAATGCTTTGGGCAAGATTCGTGATGATTATGCAAAAGAGATCGGCAGTCTTCAGCCTCAGTCTTCAGAAAACGATCATTGGACGTATTCTTAGTTACATAGCATAATAACGTATGAGTCGGGATATTGTTTTAAATGATCGGAACAGACATGGGATATTTAGGGACAAAAAATCGTCTTTTTTGTGCGAACTTTTTAATTGTAAAACTTGATTTACATATTTACAACTCTTCTACATGTTCTTCTTAATAGTTTGCATTGCAATATATTATCATTACTTTCCGGGATCAGAATTTCAAATTTGCGACGATTGGGAGACAAAACCTCACATAATTATTTCCACTGAAAACATTCGGTGCCCTCGGTGTATTGTCAAACGTTCATTGTATTGTCAGTGTATTGTCAAACTCAGACCATGGCAGGTATTTATTAAATAGGGAAATGCAGTTTTCTCCAATTCCCTATTTCCTAAATACCGACCATGGTGCCATAAATACCAGCCATGTCATAAATAGCAGCCGTCTGTTGGTATACTAAAAGGAATTCTCTAGCGTATTTTAAAACACAAAGATGTGAATTGATTTTGTAATGAATGGTCAAGTTGGACCTAACCAACGGTAGTAATAAAGCAATAAAAGTAATAAAATGAATTTTGATAACTTCCTAGCTTTCTTAGAATATATAACTATGTATATCATGAGTAAAATTGGAAACAATCCTTTTTATGGTTTTATACCTAATACATTAAGATAGAATACAATTTACCTTTTGTATTTGCTCGCAGAAAAGGAAATTTTCATTCAAAGATATGTATGAATCTACTTTTAACCTTTATCAAAGAGATGACGCGGGTATTTGTGAAGAACAATGCACATTGTGCAGAACGCATCCAGAAACTTCATTGAAGATAACATATCACACAAGATAGTATTTCTTCACAGAAGATTGGAAATACTTGACCGCGAAAGGTTGATAGAGGAATTGAGTCCTTGATAGAAGTGATTTTATGTTTTTTAAAAAAAATTTATTGCTTCTCGCTAGACATTTTTGCTTTTAGAGGTCTCTACGGTAAAACATAATACAGAGCTTTTAGGATATGGGTATCCTTTAGCCTACATTGGTTGTCTTGTTTGAATTTTGGATTTTGACTCGCAAAGAGCGAAGTAAGAAGATGATTGGAGAAGGGGTGAGAGATATCTAGAAGTTAGATAGGAATCGGTCTTGTGGGGATCTTGATTTAGGTTTGTTATCGTTTCTAAGATAAACACTGTAGAGCAGGAAGAGTTCGCTAAGTTGCTGAAGAAATTGTTGGCCAGATAATTTACCCTTTCTTGAATTCTGATACAACTCATTCCGGTGTGAGTTGTTGGTCAGGGGATGAACCATGGTGCATTTAGTGTTGATTTGAGATATTTATTTTGGATTGTTCTTAACTTGTTCATAGCGCTTGGTGCAGCCCCTCCCCATTTTGGGCATGCGTCATTGTGGTGTTACGACTGATGCAAAGATTAATCATTGCATTCTACTCAACGGTGAACGATGTAAAATCTATTGAAGTTGGAAGGTTCTAATTTTTTGTTTTGTCTATGACTGCATTTACATGAAGTCTCCAGCTAAGTCTTTTGTCGAAGAGAAGAGCCTAGGTACCTGGGAGATGTGATAAAACGCGAACGTTTCTCAATTATTTAGTTGTTATTAAGCAACCTTAAAATGCGCTAAATATTTATACGTTTTTGTCTCTTGCGTTGCATTTTCTCAATTGCATTTCTTTCGCCAATTCCTTCTTTCAATTGTCGTATTTCCTCCAATATGAGCAGAAAATGACGAGAGCGAAAGTACAGCATCTTATGGAGTTTTAGCAAGCCGTTCACTAGCCATCTTAAGATGGCAATACCCCAAAACAAACTACTAAACCATATCCAAAATTCAAGACTACTTTTACACTAAGTGCCGTATTCCCGAATTGGTGGCTCTTCAGGATTTCGCCAAATTGTCTGCAGCTAGTTTTCGTCGCAAGCCTTATGCACCCACCTATAAAGTACAATTTTGCATGGGAAGTCAGTTCAAAATTAAAGGCTAATTAAAGACTACGGAAAATTGTTCCAGCCCATATTTTACAAAATATAGGGTTTACAAATAATAATAATAATAATATTAATAATAATAATAATAATAATAAGAAGAAGAAGAAGAAGAAGAAGAAGAAGAAGCATGCACTTTTTTCGGGTTAACATTGAGAGAATACTCACTATGAACACTCACATATAGACTAAAACTCTAGAATACCAGAAAAAATACACATCACAACGAAAATTAAAGCTAATTTTGGACTATAAAAAATTGTGACAGCTTATATATATTTTCGAAAATTGAGGGTTGTACAGGTTTTTTCACGAGTGTTTTAGTTAATTCCGATACCATCCCTACAAATTATGCAGAAGGAATTGATATAAATAATATGTAAAGCCTGTTGATAATTTAAATGAATTCTTTGGTAGAGAAATTCAACGTAAGGTCATGCACGTCGAAGGAACAGCCCAAAATAACCGATATCACAAAACTCACTTCCTTTTACTTTCATTAACCTTTCAACAAAATTATTAATTTATCATCTTTTAATCAAAGAATCAATCACATAAATTATATTTGTTTAAATAATTATTTTGAAGAGTACATTTCTTCAATTCCAGCAAAATATATTCATAATATGTTCTCCGATTAATTAAGTCACTCCGATTGATTAAGTCAAATGTAATAGGACGTTCTACAGCCTCCAGTACAAGTAAGCAAATTTTGTGAAATGAATGCAAATCGTTTCTGCAGACTACTTATCGACCACACCCCCTAAATTAATTTGGCCTTGAACAAGTGTCAAAATAATAGGACGCATGACTGAAGCAAGGCATTAGAAGTGAGGCACTTTTGTGCTTTCGTTGTCGTGTGTACGTCATGTGATTTGAGGTTAGTTTCAGGAAGCTGTGGCAGTTTTGTTTGCGCCAATTATTTACTCAGCCGGAGCAGGATATATTTTTAATATTTTCGAAACGTTTGCACAAGGATTGTTTTGCACTGGCAGCTGGAGGAAAAGCAGTGGGTATGTCGCTATTTTTGTGATCGCAAGGTAAAAGATCTAAAGTCATTAAGTAAACCTGTCTTGAAAAAAACTTCTTATAGTTTAGTAATTAAGAATAAGAGTAGATAAAGAAAAGTTCAATATTTAAGAGGATCTATGGACCGTATAGTTTTCGATACTCATCTTCGAAGCGACGACAATTCATTGGAGCATAACCCTTACGGTTGAGATGCTATCCTGCCTTTTTAGGAAATGTTATCCAAATATGGCATTTGTCAATTATTTTGCGTAACATTTGGTATTGTCTTCGATACTGTGGAACGGTGAACACCGATGACTTTTGCTATTCTAATTTGTAACTCTAGCTCATTTATGAAACAGGAAAATTTATTGTCATTGAACTTTGAACAGCCGACCTGGATGGCCGAGGTGGCTAAGAGCGAGTACCGACTAGCGCTTCGGTCCGAAGGCTCGCGGGTTCGAGTCCCGCCTTGGGCATGGTTGTTTGTCCCTTGTCTTTGTATGTATGTGTTGTCGCGGAGGGCCTCTCGTTCTGCTGACCCCAGATCAGAGGAGCCCGCAAGTGTGTTGGTGTCTTGTGTATGGTCGAATTTGCGTCCCATCGGGACGTAAAGTGTAACCGGCTGTCGACTGAAAAAAAAAAAACCCTAGAAAGAAGAACTTTGAACAGTGGCACCTGTTGTGTCCGTGGATTCGCTTAGCAAGTGTTCTGATAACCATTCTACATTCTCAAATCAAAACAATTCCCGATAATCAGGAACGCGAGTGCGGTAGTTTGTTGTGCTCGTAAATTCAAGAATTCCGCCATTATTTCACAGTTGGACCGTGCCTCCCCTAAATTCTACATTTTTTTGGTATTTGAATTGAATGTCTTAAAAACAATTACCACATATATTGATCACATCTCATTCCGAGGACGGTTTCATCGGCGCCGTCTCAGCAGAGACTGACCGGGAGGTACGAGGGTTCGAATCCCGACGGTGGCGAATTTTCGACGATATATGTTGCTAGATTAAATTCTGCCGCTGTCTAGAGAATGCTATCGACCGGCTGATCGGGTCAGTAGTTTTCCGTGCTGTCTCATAGCAATACCAGGTGAATGCTGGAGCAGTATCCGAGCCTGTGCTTGTGTCGCAGACGTTATGAGTGGGGGCTTTGTGAGTTCAAGTGCGTGCTGTGCTTGTACCGCATGCGTGTTGGTCCTTCCTGTCTGCTTATGTTGTGTTTCGCAGGCGTGGCGAATGGAGAAATATACTTCGATTTAGTGTCCTTTGACAGTTCATCATCTGCTACGATGTCATCCAATCCGAAACGTCATTACAGTGACGTCATATCGACATTCAACCTCCCGATTGCATGACAGCGTAACTGCTAATTTACAACAGGCCCTCTGTTTAAATCGAAGTATAGTCCTTGTGTGCTCTATACATGGGTTTTCGTAATGTGGTGCCTGTAGATATTGTCTTCATGTTGGAATATGGCACGGCGTTTTGCGTCTTTCTCGTTCGTGCCTCCAGGTGTCGCCTGATCACAATCGTATTAAGTAGTGCTGCAGATGAAGCAACATCTAGCGACACGACCAAGAAGGATGCGCAAAGCCGTGTCATATTCCATCGTGTAGACAAGTCCCTCACTCGCCACGTTACGAAAACCCAAGTATACAAGGTGAGTCACGTAACTTTAGCACCTTCTGTAACTTTTGAACGGTTGAAGACGTTGAAATGCAGTTTTCACGAAAGTAGGACTAATTGATACGTGTATTAATTTCTATTATATCACGTGTATTTTACGAGATATTTGAGGTAACTTTGTTTTTTTCTAATGGAACTATACATATTTTTCAGACTATTATGAAGAGCGTAAGAAGACGAATCCAATGATATACATATTGTCATATATAAGATAAGAATTTTTGTGAGAAATTTTGATTCTTTTGCGACCAGTTCTTGACGGATATTTTGGATGTAACAGACCGTCACAGAAGGTCACGCAGCGCTCCATCAGCAAGCGCGCGCTCGGGGAAGGGAAGGGATTTTAGTATTTCAAGATACAAAAGATATCCCAAATATTCTGAACGCTCCTATCATATCGAGGTGTCAAAGCTTCCTCGGTTCACCGTAGGAGGGGTCGGGGAGGGAAGAAACGGTCCCACGCCTACGGCGCGGCGCATACGTTGATAGCCTCCCCGCATGCGAAATACGAAGATAGGCTTAGGTCATGTCTCAGGTCAGATGGGAGATAGCTCGATGAAGGACACTTAGAAAAGCAATCAATAATTATTATTTCATAATTCAATTTTTACGAAGTTTAAATTATGTGAGGTTTTTATTTACATACAAAGTATGCAAAACGTAAATACCGTAACACAATACATTTGCAATAATAAGAATACACTTTAGTTGTTCACTTACAGTTGTTGCTGTGAGCCATCTCTTTTTATTTTTTATTAATTTATTTGTTTATTTATTTTTTACTTTTCTTTTTTTTCGACTTCAATATTATAAAGAAAAGGAAACGTTTCATTATTACGCTGTTTATTTTAAACAATTAATTAGGAAGAAATGTTGCTCTACACTAAGCAGTTTGGATCTGAGTCCCTTCCGAGCTTCGGCCGGCTTGGACTGCTTAGGAGAATACTCTGTCCCTACGCGATACGAGAATCTCGTCGTCTCGTTGCCTCCCACAGAGAAAGAGAATCTCCTTCCCCAGTTACTCCCTTGGCCTTGGCTGGGCGCTTCCCCCTCCACGACCCTTCTTCGGCCAGGAGAATGATTCCAGGTCGGACGAGAGACTGAATGCAGTTTTACATTCAAAATATCCGTTAAGAACTGGTCGCAAAAGAATCAAAATTTCTCAAAAAAATCCTTATTTAACATATGACATTATGTATATCATTGGATTTGTCTTTTTCTGATAGACTGAAAATATATGTATAGTTCCATTTGAAAAAACAAAGTTACCTCAAATATCTCGAAAAATTCAAGTGCTAAAATAAAAATAAATACACGTATCAGTTAGCCCTATTTTCTCATGCACTTTCGTGAAAACTGCATTTCAATATCATCAACCGTTCAAAAGTTATAGTAGGTGCTAAAGTTACGTGACTCACCCTGTATATTGTATTTGTGTCCCAGGAGTTATGAGCGGGGACCAAGTCGCTTTGTGTGCTGAAGTGCGTACTGTACTTGTGTCGCAGATGTGTTGGTGTGCTAATGTGCGTGCTTGTGATTGTGTCGTAGGTGTGTTGGTGAGCTCATGTGCGTGCTTGTGTCGCGGGCGTGTTGGTGTACTCATTTGCGTGTTTGTATCGCAGGGGTGTTGCTGTGCGGCGTGTTGGTGGCTCATTTGCGTGTTGTGTCGCAGGGGTGTTGGTGTGCTCATGTGGTGCTTGTGCTTGTGTCGCAGGGGTGTTGGTGTGCTCATTTGCGTGTTTGTGTCGCAGGGGTGTTTGTGTGCTCATGTGCGTACTTGTGCTCGTGTCGCAAGGGCGTTGGTGTGCTCATGTGCGTGCTTGTCGCAGGGGCGTTGGTGTGCTCATGTGCGTGCTTGTTTGTCCGTGTCGCGGGGGTTGGTGTGCTCTGTGCGTGCTTGTGTCGCAGGGGTTGGTGTGCTCATGTGCGTGCTTGCGCAGGGGCGTTGGTGTGCTCATGTGCGTGCTTGTCGCAGGTGTTGGTGTGCTCATGTGCGTGCTTGTGCTCGTGTCGCAAGGGCGTTGGTGTGCTCATGTGCGTGCTTGCCGCAGGGGCGTTGGTGTGCTCATGTGCGTGCTTGTCGCAGGGGCGTTGGTGTGCTCATGTGCGTGCTTGTGCTCGTGTCGCAGGGGTGGTGGGCGGGGAGCTGGAGGCGCTGAGCGAGAGGATGCAGGAGCTGAATCTGGGCTTCCGGAAGACGCCCAAGCGCCCGCCGCCAAACTACATGTGCCACCTGTGCTGGCACAATGACCACTACATCAAGGACTGTCCAAAGGTACGCATTGCTCGCATGTAGTTCATGTCACTTTTGATCACAGTAGTAGTAGTAATAATAATGTTTGTACAAATGTTTACTGTTTATGTACTTACATCTCATTCTCTGCAACTTGTGCTTCAAATTTCTTCCCCTACCGCGTAAATTCTGTAAACCTATCTTCTTTTTGTAACCAGTAATTATCTTTGAATTCATTCCCCTAGCCTATACTACCTGATAAATGCTATTAAATTTAATGTAGATATTTAATGTAGATTAAATTTAAGTTGTTAATGCACTTGTAATTTAATTTACATTATATATTAAAAAGAGCTTACTACATATGTATATTAAATTTAATGCTGAAGTAAGATCAATGTCGATTTTCCAGTTTCACCTGCCTCTCACTATGCCTCATCATATAATCACCAGTCACAAATCATTCATAATCATCAGTCCATCAATATCATGCACTCATTTCAGATATTACCATAAAGCTTTTTACTCTTGTATCTACGCCGTACATCTGCACATTAAATTTAACGACCGTTCGTGATATTTACTTCGTTTATTAACAGGAAAGTAATGCAGAAATTTCTCTATGGTAGCTAAAGTCCTCCAACTCGCGTCGTCTTCTTTCTTTTTCTTTCTTTCTTAAATATTCAGGTAACAATTTACATCCTTTTATCTTCTACAATATATCTAAACTATTTTCGTTTCCTTCTGCTTCTGAATATCCTCGTCTCCATTAGCAACCAAAGTACTAATTTTTAGCTCTTTCCTGCTCATCTTCCTCTTCCCTAGCCTGGTACAATTCTCTCTTAGAAAAAATTTCCTCTTCTCCTGCACCAGACTTGCATGTATATTCTATTTACTTTGATAATATTCCCCCTCCCATCTCTTGCACTCACATCTCCTGTCCCCATTCTCTCTTCATACTTCTTTGCTTTTTTCCTGACGATTAACTTCATCTTTCCGTCCATCCCCGGTCTCAACAAACTCCCAGGCGTACTGTCAACCAAACCCAGCATGCACCGAATAAATTTCTCTTGATTTTCTCTAACCCAAAACTCGCGGATTCTTGGTTGGGTGACCGGCCAGGAACCCCGGGATCTAACGGCGTCGAGCCCCTGGCCGAAGGGATAAAAGGCACTGACTGACTGCGACGTGACGAGACTTGACAAATTTTAAAAGTAAAAGCACAGTAATGGAGGATTACTCCCAGTGCAAAGTGCTCAACGCCCCTTAAGGGGCTTGGAGACGCGTTGCGTCAAGGTGTACACGCACTCGCCATGCTGATACTCAGATTTGACTTTGAAATTTTACCAGCGCGTTTAACACCTTTCAAAATCCATAAAAGTAAATTTAAATGTGATATGAACCAGTGTTTTTCCGACAATTCCGGGATTTCCGGGATTCTGATGTTTCATTTCGTGCTGCTTATCAAAGCGCGGAATTCTCCACGCGTCGCCTCTTGCTGATGATAAGGTCGAACGCATGCATGAATAATCCGAATACAATTAATTACTGTAATATAAAAGTTTCAAAACATTTTTGACATTTTTATACGGTATTCCTTAATTAAATATTTGAAACTATCCTTTACATTGTAAGATTCTTTACGGTTTCCTATAATGAACGACCGAATTGTAATGTACTTTTGAATCACTTTCAAATGTTACATAAGCTTCAATAGAATAATTGTCATAAAATAATGAAATTTTCATTAACCCAAAAGGCTTCAATTTTGTAACGAGTAGTAAATTGCATGACTATTATAATTATCAAAATATATTAACATATAACGTATTTACGGAAGAAATCACCTTTAAATAAATATTAAACACTTCATTGACAGCTTCTGAGTTAAAAAATACACACCTTATTCACTGTATTCGGACTGATCGCTGATTTTCAACGCACAATGCGCCACAACCCAGTACCATGACTTTTCTGATATCTCGCATGTTGTTGAGCAATAGGTATGTGGTCGAAGGGTTATGATTTTCAACACGTGGCAGTGAGACATGTGAACTGAAGCCATACGCGTACACCTTCCAACGCTCGGAGAGTCGGGAGAGAGGGAATTCCCCAACGACCTATGCTTTGAAAGAGAAGCGACCCCAAGGTCGAAATTACGCCGACAGCTGATGCCCCCTCTCCTTCAATGTCAAGCTGTCAAGCCATCTAAAGTTAGCAGCGCCCAAAAACGAATCTCTTCCAAACTATATCCAAAATTTACGGCTAAAAATGCTAATTAAGTGCTCTATTTCCAAATTTTCCGCTCCTATAGTTTTCCAAAAATCGTGGGTACTGCTAAATTTAGACTTAAGTTAGCAGCGCCCACTCAAAAAGATTCCTTTCCAATTCAATTCAAAATTATGAAAACACACCCATTATTTTGGAATAATAGAAAGAGTGTCTTATGTAAAATTGTGTTGGATAAAAAGAGAGAGCAATCTTCCATAAGGCAACGCAACATACATAATAACATACTGCAATAATACGCCACAACACTGCAATCAAACGCTTGAACGCTCTGTAGAACCGCACAGAAACAGGAAAATCGACTATTTTTAGAGCTTATTTTTTATATGTAGAGCACAATGCCATGATTATGATATAAATGACGGGTCTAGCAGGGCCTGATACACGTGAACAACGAAATACTAAACTACAATTGTGCACTCTGCATTCTTATACGTAGCCAGGACTTCCGGAAACAAGATACAGGAAGCCTCCCCCTTTTCGTAAATGTTGACGATTTTGGTGAAAGTATGATATCGGTATTTTTATACCTTGTTCATCTTTCCGAAGGATTAGTATTTTTACTGTTAAAGCGATGATGGAGTGTATTTTAATGCTATTAAAAAGAACGGCGAAATAAGTTTTTAACCAGGCAAATATATTTTCTAACAGGGTACCGGTCCGGATGTGGTCATTTACGGATGAATGTACTGTATTGCATGTATTAAAGTATCTATGCACAACAAAAGTAATTCACATATCAAATATTATAGTAGTCGTGTGCACAGGAGGCAGGGGTCTGTGCGCACCGTGAAAATGTTGAAACGGGGCATTGTAGCCTTAAAAAAAAAAATTTCCGTAAATATGATAAATCCCCGATGAAAATAATGAATAGAACATACATATACATTTTAAAATTTACAGTGAAGATAAACCCATGGACACGTGTGTACCATTGTATTGTTACCGTATAGTATATGTTGGAGTAAGTATTATAGCGTAGGGATATAAAATTTGAAAAATGTCGGCGTTTTACTATTGTACTATGTATATTGTAACATGTACTATTGTGTAACATGTACTATTGTGTTGAAGTCATTAACTCTTTTCTATTTTTCAATAATTAAAATTAATTTTTGTTTATTTATGAACGTTTAATTTTTGCAAAGTAATGAAACATTTTGAAGGCTAAAATTTGAATAAAATTCAAATCTGTGTCGGAAATGTGGTCAATTTAGACTCTTGACCCCTCACAGAAAAGTCCAAAAATGCGTTAAAAATTATAAATCTTCAGAAAACCGATATAATTTCTGAAAAACATCCCCCGGAAAGATGCGATCACGTCAGAAATTTCCTTCTATATCCGCATAAAAATACATTTTAAAACTTCAAAACTAGACCGAAAATTTTTGTACACGGAAAATGTTATTTTTAGTATAACCTGCCGGTGGATTGCGTGCTCCATAAAACAAGTAAAACCATTTCGGGATGATGTATTATTACAAAGTATTTACAATTTGGGGTTTAGTTCTTGCGGCGTTCTTACTAAACAACCAGACCCCCCCCCACACACACACACACACAGACGAAACTGCCGGAATTGCCTGTTTCGTCGCCCAAGTAATACGGACCTTTTCTCCCCTAGTCCGTGAAAGGAGTGGAGCGAACTTTGCGTGGTCAGACGAAAGAGCAGGCCTCATGGCCTTAGTCTCGCCGTGTAAAATAAGGCATCAATCCAATTCTAATTTTCACTTCGGCGTCTTGCACAATTGACATTTGATCTGTCAAAGGTTTTTCTTTGCGTTCCGGCTTGGCTATTGTTGAGGGTAGGAATTACGGCAGCTTTATTACAAATACATGCTGCACAAACGACAAAGTACTATATTTCATTCATAAATAAGATCTTCATGATCTCTGGAACCAACAACCAGAAGCTTTCTATCATCGTATTTCGGCATTGTTTGTCTGGCAGTAGGAATTTGCCTGACCTGTGTCTTTCCTCGCCTGGATTGCATAGACGACGCGGTGCGACGATTATCCTCAACCTGTCAACAGCACAGCTGCGCCGGAAATGGGTGTAATTGCATAAGAAGTGTCTTCGGAAGCGAGCGTGAAACGTCCTTTTTATATTGATTTGTAGAGCTCGTGTTTTTCGGTGTATTCGGTGAACGATTTCCATGTGTAGTCTATTGTGTATTTGATCAGTGAATAGTTTCGAGAAATTCTGGAGAGTATTTGCGGCGCAGTATAAAAAAAAAAGTAATTAAAATATAGTTTTTCAAAAATATTGGCTTTAGGCAAAAAATATAAAACTAGACATCAACCGCCCTTTTAGGACATTAAAGGCACTATTAAATGCATTCAGTAGATCTTTTTTTTCATGATTGGTAAACATATGCAATTATTTTCTACGACCTCCTAAAGGAACTGAATGTAGACATTTGTCGTAAAATTCGAGGTCATCCGTTAAAAATTAAGTAGGTCCAAGATACGGGCGGAAAATGAATTTTTTTTGAAAAATTTCTTTGTTTTATTGCAATTACATTTTGTAATAAGTAGCACGGGAGTTAAAATTTTGGCCTGGAAATGTCATTTTATGTGGTCATGTTGCTAAAAAAGAAGAGTTCTAATAACTTCCAGAGCCTGAGATTTTGCTTCATCAAAAAGTTCGAGAGAACAACGCCAGGTTTTATGTACTAAAATCTCTTTTCTAACAAATAAGAAAGCGCGAACACGGATTGTATTAGTCTTGATACACTATTCTTTTTTAAGTAAACATGTTTCTTAATTGCCAGCTTATACTGGCTGTTATAATAACAACAAAACCATCGTTGTTTTCTGTTCCTGTTGGAAAACAATGAGTTAAACGCATAGCTAAAGAACGTTATCGTAATTAATTTATTTTCGATACTCATCCATCTTGCATCGTCACAAAAAAATCGTGCGAAACCGGAACATTCAGATAGTTGTTATCAGTAGCCGCGCATTGATTGCTATCTTGCGGGAAGATGTGTTTGATGTGAGAGGCACTGTCCGATACCCAATGCTCTCGACAGATAATCAGCTGAGTTTCTACGAAGTGCCAAGGGTTCTGAGTTTCTAGAACGTGTACGAGTAAGCGACAAGCAATGTGTGTCCAAATAACTCGTCTTCGTCCATTCCATGTTCGTCACCTGGGCAGGTGCCGGGTTAGCTCTTGTGTTCCTGCGCTCGAATCTTCGACACAAGCAGGTTCGTAAGCTACCGGGGCCTTTCACGTACTATGTCTTCGGACAAAGCCCTGTGGAAGTTTTTCGAGAAATCTGCAAAAAGAGAGGGGTTTGCTACTTGTAAAACGTGTTACCTTCATCTAAGAATGATGGAAAATTCGCCCAATCTGGTGGCTCACTTGCAGAACAAACATCCAAGTTTGTTTGAGGAGATGGAACTGGCATCTGCAACCCTGTTGTTTCAGGGAATGAAGTTAGGATCAACGACTGAGAATATACGACGGCAAAAGTAAGTTTTTCTGAACCGATCATTTTCTGTGCATTTAATGACGAACTGTCTTATGGACAGGTGTCAAATACAAAAATTACGGAGCGAGTAATTTTGACTGTTTTGAAGTTTCTTTGTGCCTTATTTATTTTTACTTTCTTGCCCTTACGAATTGATTAGAATGTATTGTAATCATGCACCCGAAAACTTCAATTATACGAACTTTTTATAAAAAAAAAATCCTTTTGCCTGGCCCTGGTAACGAAAAGTGAATAATTTCCGTTCCTGTTTATAATTCCGCCAACATGTGTAATTATAATCCGTTTTATGGGTTCTTGATACCGAAATATCGATTGACAGCAAAACATCTATCCGTCCCTCTTGGGTCAACGCAATCACCTAAACTGTTCAGCAGATTTTCTCCAAAATTGATATTCCCCGATCGATTTGAACGAACTTGAGCATTGGAAGTTTCAAACGGATATTTTCATTTCTGAGGGTACATTGCATGAAGCCTCCAAAACATTTTAAAAATCTTCTAAAAAATGTACTAATTTTTTTAAATAAATTTTGTTTTCGAATAGAGTAAAGAGAGTAGCGCAGGTTTCATTTTCGCTGCACTTCTCATATTTTTCAAAAATGCAAAACCTTACATGGGAAAACTACACAATTGAAAAAGAGATTTTTGCCTTTAACAAAATCACTTCTAGAAAATGAGCTCATTAAAAAGGTAATTTACTTTGTGTGTGTGTGTGTGTGTGTGTTTGTGTGTGTGTGTGAAAAAGTAGTAGTTTTCGCGTAATTGCTGCTGGAAATTAATGAAACAGATGCCCCCTCCAACAATGAACTACGTGAAAATTTCCCGGGAGATCAGGAATGGATCAAAAGGATGTGAATAATCAGTTATTTTATTTATAATTACGATTGAGAATCTCAATATTCGATTTTTACTCTTCTATCATATGTATTCGTAATGTATTGATGTATTTTTGAAGCACTCCGCGAAACTTAATTAAAAGTAGCACAATTATGTTTTATCACAAAAATACGATTTAAATGCAATATGAAAGAAAGTTTGAAAAAATTGTGCTATAATTTTGTTTGAATTTTTATTACGATAATTCGATATTACCACGGTACGTGGCATTGCCATACAATGCAGCTTTATGACAATTTGAGAACTTATTCCCAGAATCTCATTCTTGGAGGGCGACATGGATGAGAGAGAGAGAGAGAGAGAGAGAGAGAGAGAGAGAGAGAGAGAGAGAGAGAGGATAAAGTGGTTTTATTTGCATTAACGTTAATGTAACACTTCTCTCTATGTTCAGTGAATAGTACATTCGACTTGTCGGGAACAATGGGAAGAATTTATAAGCGGCAGAAATTAGAGCTCCACATTTACCAATCAACGATTTCAAGTAAATCACTCTTTCGAAAATGATACCAATGTCAAAATTCTCCAATTAGAGCAATAAAATGAACACTTTAAAAAATTTGGAAATATTAAAACCATTCATGAACTGAAATGTAATAAGCCTCAATGAAAAACCACCGTAAAATGCAGCTCCATGATATAACTATTGACAGTCTCCCCACTTATGTTCCATGTTTTTACCATGATACTTATGTATTCTATTTTTATAAATTTTACATTATTCGTATTCCTGTGTCTATTTATATAAATTCATATAGTAATTGTAATTTTGTCTTCGTTCTGTCGTCTACCGGGAAAGGCGGGTCAGGGAATCAATTGGTCACCGCAATCAATTGATGAAATAGGTTTGAGTCCCGGTGGGGGCAGAATTTTTTATTCTAGCTTGTCATTTAGGTCGAAGAGAATTCCTGCAACCGGGTGCTCTGATTGGTTTTCCATGGACTTTCTAATCAACACCAGATGAGTGCCTAACCAGTATCCTAACAAAAGAGACACGAATCTCACGCGATCTTTCCTTCCACTTCCTTGTCCTTTCGCCTCGACCTGCACGCACTTACACTTACATGCTTACACATACTACCCTACCACAGTTGTCGGGAGTTTAGAGCTTCTTCCGGCTAAGGCGGTGCCCCACTGGTGGAAGATTCGTGTTTTGTGAAAACCGCCGACATGTAGGTCGGCGCCAGATCTCACTATCGAGCGAGGGAAGATCACAGACACATCCTGAGGGGAAACATTCACTACACTTACGAGACTAACCATAGCAGTTGACACGTCCGGTATCACAATCAATCACGTTTCTCATGCCATTCCGCCATGCCTCTATCAGTTACCTCATCCTCAGCGATAACATACTCACCATAATAAACTACCACTGCGCATGCCCGAACGTGGCCTCTCCCTCCAAAGCTCCTAAATATTTCCCCGCCGCCGCGCTCTTTTCCTCTCTCTCTCCTCTCTCTCTCTCTCTCTCTCTCTCTCTCTCTCTCTCTCTCTCTCTCCCTCCTCTCTCTCCTCTCTCTCCTCTCCTCTCTCTCTCTCCTAAGAAAAGGATCAGACGAAAGGCAGCTTCGTGTTACTACAGTAGGGGTTGTCCGATCAACAGAAAATAAGTCGTGTCTGGAAGAGTTTCGGTCGTTTTACCGTGGCTAGTGAGCAGTGACAGTGTGTTTTACACAGTAGGTGCTGTTAACACCAAATTTTGTTCGCGATTGTGCTTTTTATAATGGCATTTTCATCATCCACCAGTGTGTCGGGTAGGCCCCTGAGAGGACAAGCACGTGAAATCTTTTATCGAGTGGTTCAGTACTTTCGACAGCTCAAAATTACATTAAATTTGCGTGATGGAAATGTAGTGCAGATGGCGAGTGATGCGACAGGTATTTCGGAATCCACAGTGAAGACCGTAATTAGGGAAGGCTTGAAAGTGTAGCGAAGGGTCAGCTCACATTTTCAACTTCCAAAGGAAAGAAAATGGAGAGAACAAAACTGATCGAAGTGTATTCATTCACAGATTCTGCTAAAGGTAGAAAATTCAGAATTTTACCCTGTAAAAAAAGAATTCCTACTATTGGAAAGCTATAAACAGCACTGTGGGAAGACGAAGTTATTCACTGTGGCTGAGAATTCCTCAGAATGCGATTACGGAAGCTTGGTTTCAAGTGGAAAAGATGCCAGTCCAATAGAAAACTTCTTATCGAACGTTGCAATAGTGTGATATGTCGTAGGCATTACTTACAAGAAATCCGTAAGAATAGGGAAGGTTTTATAAGTGCATATCGATGTAACATACATTCAGACATACTGTAACCTCGTGTTGGCAGTCCGAGAAAGAAATTGGGGTTACAACAAGAATAGGGAAAGGACAAAGATTAATTATTGTTCTGTGGGAGGTGAAGACGGGTTTGTCGATTATGCCTTGTTGATTCGGAACAAAAAACGGGAGATTATCACGCGTCAAAAAATATATAGTAGAATCGCTAAATAATCGAATTGCTTTTCATCCACTACTCACAACTGCCCAGTTATTACAATAAAATTCAAAGTATACCCACTGAAAAACGATACGTCGTTGATCAAACAATTATTGAACATGGCCACATTCCTCTCCGTCTTCCACCGTACCATCCAGATCTACATTGTGGTGTCTCAACCTGTCTGAACTTGTTTGTGGATTTATAAAAGGGCGCGTGCCAGCAGAGGCTGGGAGCATGTGCAGGGAATAGAAGCGACATAATAATTCAATGTCATGGACCAACACTGATGAATTTGTCATTTCTTTGGACACTCCTGGGAGTGCGAGTTCTTCTGAGGGCGGGGGCAGTGATGACGAGTGACGGTCAGTGCGATCGCTGCGTGTCGCAGTCGCCTATCCTTGTCGCTTACGCGCTTCCCATATCGCCGAGAGGGGAAATCTCAGATGCCGCAGGGTGGGGGCAGCTTCCGAGACTTCACCAAAGGTACGTCCGCCATGATGGTTTTTTTGCGAGCGGTTCAGCTATAGTTGTCCTCCAATAGCACATTTTCTTGCACATATAACTTAGGAATTTTCGAAAACTCAGAGAGTTCGAACGAAAATTATCCATTTTTTGCCATTTCTAGACGTCTTTTACTCGTTTAAGGGGAAAAAAATTAAAAAATTGGAGACATTTTGAGAAAAAAATTATAAATTGTCTTTATTTCAAGCAAAAATTACTTGAAAACTAGTAGTTTTTAAAATTGTACACGACTTTATTTAAAGATTATTTTTTAGGACAGATTTAATTAAGCAAAAAAAACTCTTATAGATTCTTCGTTGGTATTTTGCAATTTTGAAAGGTACAGAGTTTGCCGAAAATAAGACTTGCAGAATTGCCTTTGTCCATTGAAAAAATATGAAAAAAATTGGAGCTATTTTTGAAAAAACAATATTTAAAATTGCCTGTTTGACGCAAAATTACGTAAAAATTTCATATTTTCTAAATATTATGCACGACCTCATTTCAGAATCTATCATTGAGGAATAGATTTCATTAAAGATAAAATTACTATTTTGTATATTGTAGTGGTAGGAAGAAAAAACTTCGAACATTCTTGCTATTTTCGGAAGTTTTGAGTTGAATGAAAATTTGCGCCATTTTTAAGCGACCTTTGCTCTATCTAAGGAAAGTTTATTAATAAACTTTAGACCCATTTTTGGGAAATTTGGAAAATGTTTAGGCATAATGATGAGTATGTATGTATGTTGTATGTATGATGTATCTTTGTATGATGTATGAATGTTGAGTATTCCCCATAATTGAAATACCCGTATCAAACTCACGTTGCGTTGAGTTCGCCCACGTTTCTGGGGAATATAAATCTTCGAATCTGAGCGTTGAGAAAAATAAATTGCTTGCTGGCAACCCTTTCGTGTATTATAATACCTAGCCTTTACAAATAATGCAAGAAGCTTCGTATTGTTGCACCACTAGATTGATTGGCGGTACTTCACAAGAAGCACCGACAAAATTTTGTCAAAAATGACTACTTTTTTAAATTTCTTCGCTTGGCTAATTGGCTAAAATTGTGCGTGTCAAAATGGCGCACGTCTCATTTTCAATTTTTTCTCGTTTTGCGAATTGCATACATAAAAATGTGGCACGTTCTATTTCATTGAACCCTGAAAATCTGTTAATCAATACGTGCTATTGTATCACTACTTTTAACGGCAGAGGAGCTGTGGATTTTATTTTGAACTGCCACTGAATGACTACTGCCACCCCCTTCTCGCATTTATAGGGGATGATAGCAGAAAGCACTGTACGCGAATAGAACCTGTTACTTTCTGAGACCCCCCCTCTACCCCCACTCCCCTGCCAAGTGATGATTTACCCCCCCCCCCGCAACGTTTCTTGACCGATGGCCTTGCTTTCCCCTCCCTCGAGCAGTGAACAGTTTTAGGCAAAATCTCGCGGCAAGCACAACATTCCAAACACATTTGCATTGGCGTGTAATAAAATCTATTTACTGTTGAGATCGAGAACTCCTGGTCGTATTTTTCTAACCAATCTAAATGGCCAAAGCAGATCCAGATCCAACACAGGAAATACCACTAAATCCTGAGAAAGTTGGAACTCAAATTATTTAGTGTCTAATTGCTTAGTTTCGAAGGCATGACTGATATACCAGAGATTGACATTGCTTCATAAAATCTAGTGATCGATGTCGTACCTAATAACCCAACTCTACCCTCATTTCTTCAAGCCCCTTCATAAAATCATTATGATTCCCAATTGTTTATTTAAATCAGGGAAACGGAAAAAGGAACATTTGCCCCGAGAGCATTCTTGGAGTTTAGTCAAACTGCTGCGTAAGACAATACTTCATTTCCCTCGTCAATGCAACCCCCCGGGCTGGAGGTTTGAACGTTCACTCCAGAGAAAACTGCCAATTCGCTCCCCTTAGTTTTTTGTTGTTTTTTTCCTGCTAGAATGGCATTCTATGTCGTAGTTTGGTAGAAGCTGGTACATTGTAGGTCGTCGCCGCTAATGCACACTGGCAGAGCCTCTTCGGTATCCCCAAACGTGAGGCACAAGATCGTTACGGGCCAAGAGAGCGCTGCACTCCTGGTTGCTTCAGCGGAACCTGCCGTGCGAGTTGCATCTGCCCCTGCAAACCCGAGTTGTCGGCATTGAAATGTTTGTGAAGGACGGAATGAAATCAGATTTACGTTAGGGACCGTCCATGAATTCTTCTTCTTTTTTTCTTTCTAGGGGTTTTATCCAGCCGACAGCGGTTACCCTTTGCGTCCCGATGGGACACTAGACACTAACACACTTGCGGGCTCCTCAGATCTGGGGTCAGCAGAACGCGAGGCCCTCCGCGACAACACATACATACAAAGACAAGGGACAAACAACCATGCCCAAGGCGGGACTCGAACCCGCGACCCTTCGGACCGAAGCGCTAGTCGGTACTCGCTCTTAGCCACCTCGGCCATCCAGGTCGGCCCGTCCATGAATTACGTATCGCAATTTTGAAGTATTTTGAATGCCTCCGGGTAACCAGTAACGCAGGCTCGTCCCGTTCCTCACTAAATAATTCTTTAACGCTTGCGAACCGTCTACCCGCCATTTATACGCCGAAAAAGTAAATTATATAACAGTAAAACAATTCGTATTAATTTTATTTATGCTGTGTATTAAAATGTATGGTAATTTAAAATCAGACTTATTTGGTCGATACTGACTGCGCCTAACAACACGATTAGAGGCGATTTTTGAGTGAGGACTTATGATAGGTGAGAAAATATCTCACAAATCACGCCCAAGCCGTCGTGGAAGATGCATGGGCGGCCATCTTCTGTGCCAATTTAATTGAATTCAGTTGGATTAATTGGTGGATTCACATTCGTATTTTTTTCGTAGACTAACATTCAATCCATATGCAATGATGGAAATATATTTCAATTTATTGCAATAATTTATTCATCGAAACATTTTAACGTATGTATATATAAAAATATGTTATGCGTGGGCAGTAGAGGCTAGTTGCTATTTGAAGGGTTTTCGGGTGCGGTTCTTTTTCTTCTAAAATCTTCAGGGACAACGCCTTCGACATTCTGCATCTGGTTACGAACTGAGCATCGTCCAGAAGTCATAAAACAATTTTTTGGAGAAACTGCTTGTTCTGAACTCATGTTTTTTTTAAAGCCAGTACTCAAAAAGTTAAGCATCAAAATTATCTCCCTTGTTAACATTTCGTCACTCGCGCGCATTTCTTTCCTAATTAACATCGTTAATGTTTTTTCTTATATATCTACATCTACATTTAATGTAATACACTATAAAAATAAATATAAAATTGTAAACAATCTTTGAAGCCTTTATTAACATCTGCGCACATTCTCTTTAAGTCCTCATTTCGCTAGATGCGAGAGTAGAGAGGGTTGGTTATTTTGACGACACGACTCAAAAATCAAGTTGTAGCTAATTCTTTGACGCAAAATAGTTTCTATTGTTTGGAAGCGAACATATTTGGTTATCAGATTTTTTTAACGATATTCATAATTCAACTGGGTAAGTATTCCAGAGCTAAAAGAAAGTGCGTATGTATCACATACGCGCACGTTAACAGGAAAAGAACAAAATAAGAAAGTCAACGAAATACAGTGTACGTGTTTGACGCACTCTAATCTCACAAGAGTTTAACGTGTCATCAATGGTAGGGTGTTCGGTCAAAATTTAAGGAATATTTTGATAATCGTCAAGCGAAACGATCTTGGTGAAACTTAAATATAACGTTAAACGCATGGCGTAAGTATTATTCTTTCACCATGGTTAAACGTGCATTTTCTGAGCACATGAAAAATCAATTAAGATTTTTTCTCATTTGTTATCAAATGTTACTAATTAATGCTTACAATTAGCAATGGTGAAACTGCTTAAATGGTCATTATCTTCATTTTCATTGTATTCAGTGGAGATCAGAGCTAGAACCTATATCTGTGGATTCATTAAATCATTGGATATAGTCCTATTTTAATGTCAGACTAATTGGAAAGTTCGACAATATTTTCATATTTTAAAAATCAAACAATAAAACAGATAAAAACATATTTAAATATTATCTATCCATTGAAACTGTGTTATCTATCCATCAACCCTTAAGCAGTCGCCTCACGGCTTGTTTCATGAGTAGTCATGTGGGGTCATAAATGACTAAATTTTAGTCTAAATGTTATTTTTCTTAAAATTTATTTATCTATATGATAATACATAAATATCATGATTTTGGAATAAATCTTCAGAAAACATGAAAAGAATACAAAGGAGCAGATAACATTTGAGGACTATGGAAACAACATGAAAAAATAGGAATTGGTTTAAAAGGAAACAAATGCCTAAAATGCCTGCTGTGTAGAAAATAAATGTTAGAAGATAGTTTATAAACAGTCTATGAATGGTAATTTTTTCACCCTTTTTTCAGTTTATTTAAACACATTTCACAAATGTGATTTGCACATCACTCACCTGCATTACACACAAGAAATACTGGACTTTTTTCCATTTCTGAAAGAAAAAAATTGTATTGTTATAGTTCTTCATAGTTTTTCGATAATTCTAAATCAATTTTTCATAATTTGGCGGCAATGGTTCGAAGATGTTAATTAGTTGTGCTGTCATCCTGGTCTCCCTTACTGCAAGAAATATTTTGATTGTATATTGAAACATGCCCACAAACTGCTCACAATTATTGGGCGTTTCGTTGTAACCCGTTTCCGAATTTATGTTAACATGGGCGCCAGGAAAAATGTTACGATAATATTTTAGCTATTATTGCTTCAAAGAAAACTAAATATTGTCCCGCTGGCTGGGTCGAGGGTTGCGTCTGAAATAATCGCTATTACCTATTGATAACCGATTACCCTATCTGCCATCCATACAGAGTGGCGAGGAATCTGAAAAGAAATATTTTATTTAGCTACTTATTAGCTGGAATTGGCCAATGAATTTTTTTTTTCAAAAACAAACAGGATTTATTGCTTATTGCAATGTAAAAGAATTAAATGGAAATTTACAACAGGTAGACTGCCCTTTGGTCATGACCTTGTTCGAACCTTTTTACTGCACTATACTTCGCGCGCTCTTGATCGACGTCGCCACGAAGGACCATCTTGTCTTCTCCTCGGTGATGCGAATTCTAGAGTCGAAGTACCGCGTTCTCTGCTGTTCTTCCGCGCGAACGTTGCCGAGCCACTGATCCGCACTACTTTAAATATTCGTAGTTCTCGTTCGATTAAATTTGCAAAAATAATACCCAGTTCTTTACGATTACACAGCGGAAAAGTTTTAAAGTTCCACAAATTAATTACCTGTCCAGAATATTTCCGAGTCCTATCATATACGACTTCTCACAAGTTCTAATTTCCGCGTGTTGTAAAAAAATAATTAAAGTCCAAACTGTTCGTGAACGTTCGAAATTCTGTCAGTTCAAAAATTAGAAGAGAAAAATAAAAAGTTATACTTTTAACACACTGTAAATTATTCGGAGTCTAACGTTCCTCAATCTCATGAAAAATTACAAGTTGCAATTACACAAATCATCTATCCGCGAGCGATCCGCACAGCGTCACGACATATGACAGAATGTGAATTTTCTTATTACTGCTCAGCCCTCCAGACCTCGGCTTCCCTTTCTACTGTTTTGTCTAAAAAAATCAGACATACTTCCGCAGTAGTAGACTATCGTTGCTCTCTCCAACCAATCCCCAAATCGTTTTCAAATCTGACTAGCCACGCCGTCACTTTCAATGCCAGATGAATATTTATTTATCTTGACGACAACTTGGGCGCCGTTGCTAAGGCGCCTTATTCCTGCGTATGTGTGTGTTTGGTCGTGCTGCCTGTACAGAGATTGTACTCATCAGCATGTGTGTGATTTTAAACATGGTGCAAAAAACAATCTATCTTATCTCTCCATCCCCCAGATGAACTGGTGATAAGAGAGAATGGCGTATGAGAAGCGTGAATGGATGGGTGATGTTTTGGACATGAGCAGACGGGTTAATTTATTAGGTCTAGGATTTAGAGAGGTTATTTTGTTAAAGGGAGGGTATTGTGGGATGAGATAGGTATCTTAATTAAGGTGTAGGAGGGGATCACAGGTTATTTTAATGCAGGTGAAGTTTTAGGGCTGGGGACATGTCCGACGGGTTATTTCTTTAAAGGGGTTTTAGATGGGTTATTTTATTGAGGGTACTGCGTCGCGATTGGTTGTTTTGTTAAGGTATTGGTAAAACTGTATATGGTGTATGGAGATTGTTGGAAAAAGGGGCATTTCTGGATTTTATGGAACTCACGTCGTTTAGTAGAGAGGTATGCCATTTCAGAAGTTTTGAAAAGTCGTGAATGTAAGTGCTGGTTGTCCAGATGCTTGGTCGTATGGTCTACGTAGCTATATTGTGGGAGAAGGTGGAGGTAGGGTGAATATGTCAAGCGGGTGGCGCTTCCTGTTGTGAGGGATGGTTCTGTTCATGATATGACGATGAGGTTCGACAAAAGCAGAGAAAGAAGGATTGTACATTGCTTCTAGCAGTCGTTTCCGTGCAGTTTCGTAGGTTTCTGTCGCAAGAGGTTTATGTCGTGCTGGGTTTTGATGTCGAGGTAGCAGTCGTCAGGTGCGGGTCTGTAAGTCAGTCTGATTATTCTGTTTTCCAGTCTGGTCAGCAAGTTATAGTTTGATTGAAAAGTCGAGGCCCATGTTTCAGCGCCGTATGTGGCTATTGGCTTGATGTACGTATGGTATATGTAAAGTTTGGTTTTGTCTTTAATTCTTGTTTGTCATGTGGGCAGTAAGGCGTTGATTGTCCGGTGCGCTTTCTGGGTTTTGTCCTTGATGTGTCGCGTCCATTTGACTTTTAGGTTTTGTTGTTTGTTTTCTAGAGTTGAATGTCAGTCCAAGGTACGTCACTTCTCGTTTCCATGGAATGTCCACGTTATTAATTTGAATGGGGGCTATTGCTGGATTTGCTCTTTTCCATTGAAATATAATAGCTTGACATTTGGATGCGTTGATTGTTATTTGGTTTTCTCTGGCCCAGCCTGTGAGAAGGTTAGCGGCTTGTCGTAATTTCCATAATGCCAGTTGGGTCGTGTGATTGGTAACAATATATGCCAGGTCGTCTGCGTATAGATAGTCATTTACATTGTGAGGTACAGGTATGTCATTAATGAAGATGTTGAATAGGGTAGGAGACAGCACAGCGCCCTGAGGGACGCCGGCTTGGATGGGATAGGAAGAGGAATAGCATGAAAGGTGTCGTACGCGGAAGGAGCGGAGGAGAGGTAATTTCTCAGAAAAGACTGAAAGAATTCTGGGATGTATGGTTTTATTTTGAGAAGGAGGATCTCGTGGTTGACTGAGTCAAACGCACTGCTAAAATCGGTAAACAAGGCAGGGACGTCGCATGGATATTGGAGGGATGTTGAAACGTCTAGGGCAAGTCGTAGGGTCTGTAGTACCGCTGACCTATTCTCTCTGAAACCAAACTGTGTTTTTCGTAGTACGTTAGTCAGAAGTGGTGTCATTCGTCTGAGTAAAAGTCGTTCAAATTGTTTGCTAGAAGTGGGTAACAGATTGATTGGTCTGTAACTGCTGAGTTGCTTATGGTCTTTGTTTGGTTTTTGGATCATGATGACGGTAGAATGTTTCCAGATGGAGGGGTAGTGAGATAGGCGTATGCATGAGTTGAAAATGACAGTCAAATGGTGAGTCGCATTATGGGTCAGATGTTTTAGTGCCGCCGTCTGAACTCCATCGGGGCCTGCAGCTTTGTCGGGTCAAGAAGTCGAATTTCGTCTCGTATTTCGTTGTCAGTGAAAGTCCACAACTGTTGCTGAGCAGTTGGAAGTGGCGGGGTTTTGAAGAAATTAAGGATAGCGGATGAAGGGAGTGGGGGGTTGGTTTCTGGGAATTTGGAGGAGTGGAATTGGGCGAAGGCTTCAGCAATGACCTTGGGGTCGTATGTGAGGGTGTTATCTGGTTGCATTATGGGAGAGATAGGTTGTGGGGCTGCCTTCATGGTTTTAATTATTTTACATAGTCGGTCAGGGTGTTTTAAATTTGCGTCCCGTATAGTCTTGTCCCAAGTATTTCCGTGGTGTTGCGTCAATTTGTCGTGGAGTGCACGTTTGAATTGTTGGTAAATGGTCTTGTCCTCTTTTTGTCTAGTTCGGTAGTAACGTCTTTGTGCTCGTCTTTTTTGTCTGATGAGGTCTAGGAGTTCATTCGGGAGGTTTTGGAAGTGATGTGGCGAAGAATATAATGTAGATTTGCGGATGGCGGATTTGATCTGATGGTTGAAGTGGTCTATGGCTTTATCTATTTCTTGGCAGGTACTGAGGGATGAAGGAGTTTTTATCTTTTTCGATATGAGATGCTTGAAGTTTTTCCAGTCTATGGTGTGAGGAGGGTGAATGGGCGGGGCTAGAGAGTAAGGCGTTATATGAACCGTGAAGATTATTGGTAGATGATCTGATATTAACTCGTGCCGGGGGTAGGGATTCGTGACGATGATGGATGTGGAGTGGATTACGAGGTCGAGGATGTCGTTTGGTTCGTCGTTTATCATTGGGTAGGTTCCTGAGGTGCGAGAAGGTTTAAGGTAGGTCTGGTTAGAAAATAGTTATGTAGGTCTCGTCCCGGTTGATTGTCGTACTTGCACCCCCAGTTCGTCAGTTTAGCGTTCAAGTCGCCTGCTATAACAGAGGGTGTGCGTCTGTCAATTAGTTGGTCCATGTCTGCTGCTTTCAGCGCCTTATTCCTATTTAATTACCCTAGCATTCCCACCCATTTACGACAAATAACATGTAATAAAAATGACCCACATATTTGTATGTCACAATATATTTCTATTCTCGACAATTCATGTATCATCAATAAACGAGGAAAAACATTCCAGAGGAAATTCGGCATTTTTTTGCTACGCCAGTTGTGTCTTCATACAGTAACTGAAGGCGAGTTTTTCATCGAACGCATAATTCTATCATTACCAATATAGAAGAATTGCGCTTGCCCGCTCTGATCTGGAATTTCTTCTGAAGTGTCACTTCCTTCACTGCTCGAATCATGATCAGACCCTCTCAAATTGTCACTTTCATTTTCATTGCCTTTAGTTCATTATCCTCGATTTCTACCTGCTCTAAGGACCTTAAAACACGACTCATTTCAATTTCAAAAGGAACACTAGTTGCCATAGTCGTAAATGGATATTCGACTTGAATTTACAATGACAGTTTGTTGAAAATATATTTTGAAATCAAGCGAAAAAAGTTGCGCAACTAGTCACAAGAGACCTCAAGCACACGCAGAAAAACAAAGAAAAACGCTTTACTGTAACTCTTGTATCAGCTGTACTGGGAATCTAAGAGAGGAAGGATTGATAAGAGATTTCTAGGTAGGTATACGAAGGCGGAGCATTGCTGCCAATCAGGATGTCGAAAAACAGTAAGTTATTAAAAGCTGGGGTATCAGATGACCCCACGTCATTACTTAAGGGTTAAGCATAAGAAACAAACTCTTTTGAAAAGAATGTGGGAATCTCGTAACAGAATTTAAATTAGCGAAAAAACTATTATGATTCTAAATACTATTACAGAATAACTTTTTAAAATTATATTGCAAAATCCAATATGAAATCTTGAAAATTCCAAAAATTAAAATATCCGGGATGTTTCAAGCAAATATGAAGATTTATTAATTCCGAAAATACAGAAGTATTATTAAAAATGAAAATCTTAATGGCATTAAGCCAACTTTTCAGGTATATCATACGTAATCGACAGTAGTAATCCTCTAAATGTGGGAGAACTAAATAGGCCTAGTATCGATAGCAGAATAACCATTTTGAAAATATAGTCGTACTTGCGTGTTGAAAACTGTTATTCACGGTAGGACGGTAGGTATTTTCCGAAATCTAAGGACTGTGTTACTTCAAACCCTGCGTTGGCAAGAGCTCTAACATCAACTTTCCGCCTGAAAAAAATACTTTCTTAAGCATTTCAGCACTCTGAATATTATTTAGTAACACGATTTCTAGAACAAAATCCCAGTTTTCTACAAAGCTCTTTTTTGTAGAAAATTCTACTCTCTAGTACTAGGTTGCGAAAGAAAAGTGCGTGAATAGCGTAGTACGGTTAAGAATTAAACAGAACTAGATGTGTTACAGAATGACACAGACTTTCTCGTAGGAAATTTTTCTAATTTCCTTGGTGTGGACTGGCTTTACATTCTCTGGCCAGCTGCCATCTATCCTAATATGTCCTAAGAACATTTTTTACATTTTCTTAATATTTCTGTTTCCTAATCGTAGAACCGAAATATTATCTCAAGAATATAAATGAAGAGTATAAAATCGTCCTAAATAGAAATTTTCTTTGAAAAATTTGCAGCCAGTTTTTAAGAAAATGGCGTGTAATTGAAAACAAAAACAAGAATACACCCAAACGAATTTTATGTCATCTCAGACAGCGTCATTTTCAAAATGCGTACACAAAATTTGAAGGAAGAATTTGGAGCCATTTTTGAGTAAATGGCGTTTGAGCGTTTCTGAAAATGCGGAATTTTGAGCTTATTTTAACAGAAAACTGTTGAGTTTTTGAGAAACCGTGTATGACATTATTTCGGTATGACATTATTTCGAACACATGTACTCATAATTACAATAACGTGATGACATCGCTTCTAATGCAAATATTAATGACGTGAGGGACACGTGAAAAAATTAAATTTTTGTATTAAGAAAACAAAAGAACAGAACAATATGGCGTTTATGTCATTCCATATGGTTTGTTTGGCACTATACCTGCCAAAAGTTTTAAGAAAAAATTGGAGCCGTTTTTGAGAAAATCTTGTTATTGTAATTTTTTAAAATTGCAAATATTGCACGCACTATTGTACGAAAACTACTAAAATTTTCAAAAAAATGTACAATCCTTTATGAAAGAAATATTTTAGAAATATAGCCGTTTTTAAGAAAATTTTGAAAAGTCTGGATTAAATAATTTAGAGTTTTAGTGCCAAAAGTTTTTTTAAAAAAATATCAAAGCTTCAACTAGAGCCAGATGGACTGGGGATTCTTCAATTTGAAAAAGTCTACGCACGTTTTAGGCGCCAGTAGTGTTCACAGACGGACGGACGCACGGTGTGACCAGATGGCGAAAACGTGGCCAAAATCTCAAAAATTAAAGTTTATTTTGGGCACTTCCGACATCCCACTTGAAAGAGGAATGTTTAGCACATCTGTTGTGACAGTATGAAGGATACACTCTGTACCTGCCTTGCGCTGTGGAAGTTTGAAGTTGGAGAACACGGTCAGTGCCATAGACATAGTGCTCAGAGGTGGTGGTGTGCTGTGGTTTCCAATAGTTATAAAAACGTGCTACAAAATTATTTTTACTGTATTTTTAATTATGAATGTCCCTATTGGTTGTAAGTAAAACAAAAATTTTGTTAATTTAATATGTATTACGATAATTTATATTCGATGTAATGTTATACAAAATCCACCTAGCCTAAAAGTAAGATATAACGCAATATAACACTGCGAATTTATTGAAAATTTAGTTCGTATAATAATCATTCAGTTCAAAGAAAATTTGGCTGCGCCTTGCTGCAGATTCGTTTCATGAAATATTTTCTATGGTCGTGTAAATCTCGTAGCGGCAACCTGCATTACCGAGTAACAACATAAAATTAACAATCATTTCATTCACAAGTTCAATACCGGCGAAGATTGTGAATCGCTTGTGATTATGAATATTAGTCATTTGAATATACCATTATCTTTGAAGTTTATAAGGATTCGGTGAAGATAGCCGCATATTCAAGTTTTATCAAATATTTTTTTCTGAGCGTATGCATCTCCGCGCCATGCTGCATTAGTGAAATTAAGTGATCAGGTCAAAGAATTCAGTAAACGAAATAGTTTATAAATTCAATTCAGCTATAAGCTTACTTCATCATTTTTCTAAAAATGTATTTATCTCCCGGAAGCGGCCAAATGAGGTTTACTGAATAATTCGTGAAGAATGCGTGGTGGCACTGATAAAAATAATTTCGCATGAAACGTTATCAGTTCGCCTAAATATAATCGTATAGATGATAACGCAAATATTCCGAGAATTCTTGATTAAATATACGCGGTTTTCATTTTGTGATCGTTTAGAATGTTTCAATTTTCCTTGTAATTTACCGCGATAACCTGGAATAGTAAAATTATCATTAATTTTCACAGCATTTAGTTCACTGAATTTTTCTATTATAAGGAGTGCGGATAACGATTTATAACTCAATTCATCGAATAGACTATTTCCATATGTTATAAATAAAGCAAATTTGTATTGCAAATTTATACGGATTGAGGTTTTATGAATAATTTCTTATGTGCATGTACATCTTGCCGCGGAACAGTACGTTAATGAAATATACGAAGAGTTCTGTTAAAGGGATTTTATGCTAATGAGTGCAAAGAACGGTTTATAACTCAAATCAATGAATAGAGTAATTCAGTAAGTAATAAACAAATCACAATTTTTTTGAAAATTTCTGCGGATTAAGATTTTAATAATAATTTCTTATGTGCGTGTGCATCTCGCTCCGGAACAGTGTTAATACACGAAGAGTTCTTTAAAGGGATTTTTCTAATGAGTGCAAATTACGGCTTATACTCATATCAATGAATAGAATAATTCATAGTTATAAACAAATAAATTTTTTGAAAATTTCTGCGGATTGAGGTTTTATGAATAATTTCTTATATGCGTGTGCATCTGCCGCGGAACATTGCCGTGGTGTTCGTAGAGTACTGTTCATACGTAGAGTTCTGTTCAAGGGATTTTGTACTAATAAGAAGGGCTACAATGCCGTCGAAAGGGAATACTTCCAATGATATTAAATGTCAGGGAAGATTATCTTTTTTGTTTCAATCTGAAATGCCCGTTAATTCACGCCAGAACCCAAAATAAGAATATTTTCACATTTTCGGCCGCCATGTTGGATCCGCCATATTGTTTTGCGTAATTTTGATATCAGATTTGAAATCAGCGACGTCACAAACCCACTTCTACAACTCGGTATAAACGGATTCGTGGCCATTTGGGGTTTTGGTCACGTTTTCACCATCTGGTCACAGTACACCGTAGGACGGACCGACAGACAGACGGACGTTTTGCTTCAATTGGTTTTTCGGCATCAAAAACCCACAAAACAGGGATTCTGGCTACACCACGAGTTAGAGGATTTTTTTCTCATAATTTAGCCGCTGGTTTTATGCTTTCGTTGCCAGAGCCCGGCAATGAATTTTCTTCTGCCGAAAATTCGCCGTTTTTTACGCGCAGCATTACATAACTTTTTCTATACTACGTATATGGAGTACGTATACGTACGTATACGAGAAAGCAAAACTGTGTTATAATGGCAGAAACAGGACCTGGAAAATTTATATTCTCAGACCTGGGAACCCGGGGGAAAACCTTGAATTCCAAAAAGCCAAATCGCTGGTCACCCTATATACGCAAATTGGCAACACTGCTTTACTTTTATTGTGTTACTCCGTATATACGTACTGGTATAGGGAAGTTTCTGAAACGCTGTGGAAACATGGATTTCGATATTTCAACACATTTTTGGTCCCCTGATACAACTTTCTTTCCTTTCTTTCTTTCTTTCCTTCTTTCTTTCTTTCCTCTCGTCCGTTTTTTGTCAGTGGACAACACCAGCCCCTACAAATTATCAAACAAGAATTTTGTGAAAACTACTCAATTTTTTTTCTTTACACTGTAAAATAATTACCAGTTAATTTGGGATATAATTTTTGAAGAGAATCATAAATTGTGAGAAATGGTCTTGAAAAATTCATTAGAGATTGAATGGAAGTGGTTTGAAAAGAAAAGAGAATTTTAGTTTTTGATATTTTTGTCCATTGAATGAGAATGTTTTTAATAATAATGATGATATAAATAATAATAATAATAATAATAATAATAATAATAATAATAAACAACCTACATATAAACTTCATCTTCTGGTAATTGTTCATAGTGTCTGTCTTTTGTTTTAGGCACGGCCAAAAGGTGAAGGTCTAACTCCGTATCAAGGGAAGAAACGGTGCTTTGGAGAGTACAAATGTCCAAAATGCAAGAGGAAGTGGATGTCTGGTAACAGCTGGGCCAATATGGGCCAAGAATGCATTAAATGCCACATCAATGTATATCCACACAAACAAGTGAGTTTAGATCCAAGTTTTTTGTTTAGCTCAGAACAGCCAGAGGCTGGGTGGCAACATTGCAGATTTGCAGTAACACAAATTTTGACTACCATTTTGGAGTCTCCAACCTCTTAACTTATTCTCAACAAAAATATTAGAACATAACGCCAAAGCTATCGCTTCAATTGTTCTCAAGCTATATTGGAATAAACATTCATACATTTCTTGTTTTATACATATTATAACTAGTAGTTGATTCCCCAATTTGCAAGAGGGGGAATTTATCATCATCTCGATCAGGTTTTTCGTCCAGTTTCCCTGATCCATTGAGCAAATGCTGAGATGGCCCTTTGTTTTGCTTCCTGGCATAAATGTAACTTCATTTTCTGTGCACGTCTTCTAGAATTCAGTGGGAAATACAATTATTCAAATTATCGTTTCCATGTTGTCGCGGCAGGAAGTATTATTACGAAGGACAACATGGACAAGAGCCAAAATTTATTGCCTTTTTATCATTGAAAATAGATTTTATTACATGGGAGCTCTTTTCTTTCTTTCAATTTTAGGTAGTATATGATTTAGTGTAGGGATCACAGAATTTTGAAAATGTGCACACAATTCACTTTTCCCCATAGCACGTCATACGCAATTTTTAACTGCTTTATTGACGTAAAATAAATAAATAAAATAAATAAATCATAATCATCTATTAGACAGCCCTGTCCTCCGCTGACTCCCTCCCTTGTATCTTTGCTTGCATCTCTTGATTTGCTCACTATACTCACACCCACATACTCTGCTTTCTCTGTCCTCTCCCGATGGCTTGTTACCCCTCTGAAAGTGTTAGGCTTCTGTAGCCGGAATCAGTATAGAGCGATTTTCCTAAGGATGAGCCAAAGTGACAGCTAGTGCTGGCAACATAACTGAAGGTTCTGTGGTCGTTGTGCCCTTGAGCCCATAAGACTCCCTTCCCGCATTCGTTCGTTTGCAGTTGGCTAACTTGTAAATGGCTTCGACGCTTCCTTTTGTGATGTCCTCGTCCAACAAAAATATAGTGCGCCGCGAGAAATAATTGAAATTAGGAAGTGCAGTGTTATGTGCTCTTCCGTAAAAATTCTTTTTTTCTATTAACATTACATTAATTTACTTTTTGTGTGATAAATATTATGTTTATTTTAAAACCGATACTTGAATGCGAGATGCGTACCGATGCACGTGGTTCCGGTCTTCGTGCTGTTGTGTGGCGAGCTGTGATCAAGAGCTTTCTATTTACATTCGTGGCAGTTTTCTTTTACTGTTTGTGAGAGCATGTTACGAGATTTTCCACATACGTAATTAAATTTAAATATTTCCCGAACTCGGGTACGTGCATATATTTAAGCGAAACTCGTAGACTTGTACATAGGGATATTTTCACAGAAGCATTTCACAGCAGCCTGCGCCGCTAGCCGAATTCGTTTATTACGCTCCGTGAAGTCACGGAGGTTAAGCGAATTCGAGACTCGCGGGTTCCCGGTTGGGTGACCGGCTAGGAACCCCGGGATCTAACGGCGTTGAGCCCCTGGCCGAAGGGATAAAAGGTACTGACTGACTGCGACGTGACGAGACTTGACTAGTATAGTAATTACTATTACTAAGTAACGGAGGATTACTCCAAAGAATGCGCTCAACGCCCAACATTGAGTAAAGAGACGCGTTGCGTCAACAACGACGCAACAAACTTTTTTTTTTGTTTAGCCTTTAGCACTTTACGAAGGGGCATGACTGAACAGCTGTCGCAGCGGAGGGATACATGTGAAATACATGTGATGTTCACTTGTTTTCACGAACTGTCACTTTGGCTCATCCTTAGGAAAATCGTTCTATATCTAGTACTTACTTGACCGGGACATGTTGGATCTTAGGCACAGATGCTCATTTGGGTGTCCCAAAAAAATCAGTATTTTTTTCCTTGCCCTCTTTAATTTTTTTGATCTCTAAATAATTGTAAATGAAATTTCGTGCACATAGGACCATGGGAACCTGTGCCGACTTGCATAGAAACTTGACAATATTTGTAGACTGTAATTGTGAGCTGTCATATTGACATGCATAGAAATTATTTGATATTGGGTTCGGTCAATAACAACTTTCCTGTCAACAGTAAAAGCTAACAGTAATTGCTATCCACAACCGTAGTTTAGCAGCCAGACCAAACACAATAGAAGCCCTTGTACAAAATGGAATATCAACGTCCAGAAATCAATCATTGCAGTGTGCATTTTCATTGAAGTGTTACGCGGCAATTGAGGTGTTACTTCTATTGTTATGACTCGTGTTAGGTCGATGAGAAATGTCAGTTCTCAGAGGGATTCAGATCATTTTGCTGTCGTTTGAAAGCATGTGTATTTTAAAACTTCAGTCTATTTCCTCATTTAAAAAAAAAAAATTTTTCCTTTTACATCAAACCTTCTTTTCCTTCTTCTTTCTTTCTTCTTCTTCTTCTTTCTTCTTCTTCTTCTTCTTCTTCTTCTTCTTCTTCTTCTTCTTCTTCTTCTTCTTCTTCTTCTTCTTCTTCTTCTCCTTCTTCTTCTTCTTCTTCTTCTTCTTCTTCTTCTTCTTCTTCTCCTTCTTCTTCTTCTTCTTCCTTATTCTTTCGGAATTACATTTGAAAAAAGAAAATATGTGAGAAAGACTTTCTACCCTCCCACTGCCAAGAAACCCAACTCTGCATCAAAATTTCTGCTTCAGTCTTCTAATGGAAAATCCTCATGATACTCAAGCTTTTCAATTCTGTTATTACTAAATATTCTGCGATATTGTGAATATTGACTAGAAATTTGTTTTCAGAGACCACTTGAAAAACCTGATGGGCTGGATGTCTCCGACCAATCCAAGGTGCATCCTCAGAATCTCTGTGAGAAATGCAAATCACTGGGGTATTACTGCAGAAGGCTGCAGAAAGGGTGTGAAGACACGTTTTAGAAAGTAACTTCGGTTATTTTTATTTTATTTTATTTTATTTTATTATTATTATTATTATTATTATTATTATTATTATTATTATTATTATAATTTTTAATGCTGTATTTACCTGTATATAGGACAAATGAATATAAAATAATCTTAATTTTGAAGGGGCCTTCTGAGATTTTTTTTTAAACCTTTATACTAAAATTTAGTCAATAAATTTACCAATTTTCTTTATGACTACTTAATAAGATGATTTATTTTTTTACCTGAGCTAACATTATTTTCTTTTCCTGTTTATACAAATCATCTTCTTCATCATCATCATGTTGTTATCATCTCCAACTTCACATGTATCTTTCTTTCTTATCCTTCTTCCATACTGTGTCCTCCTGAAAGTTTTGCAATTTAAATAGGCATTCTTCATTCATCTGATGCCTTCTAATAATATTCCCATCTGAAAGATTTTCTTCTTGGTGCTCTCGTTCATGGCCTCTTGTTTCTTAAAGAACCATTAACTTCAAATTTGTTTAATGCTCAAGTTGTGAACTGCTTCTTATCTTCATTCCATGGGAGAGAGGGGCATATTTTCCAACGTTTGGGCTTACTATGTTAAGAAATTATTTTATCATTTCACATCTGTGGTTGGATGTAGAATTATTGAATTGTAGATCAATTGAATTTTTATTTTGATTTCTTGCAAAAACTTATTCGGCATGACCTTATCAATCAGTGTATTGGGAAACAAAATCTTGTTTAACAAAAGCTTCATTAACTTTTACATTGATTTCACATTCAAAGTAATTTGTTTGATATTCTTTCTTTTCTGATTTGTTTAAAAGTGTTGATCTGAATCGTCCAGCAAATCGGGATAGATGGAATTGTGAGGGATGCCAAAAACATGTTTGTGGATATATTCAGTTACTATTTATAGGTTGGGCTTTTTATAGCCTTCGTAGCTTTTTGTTATATCAGCTTTTGAGTTTGTTAATATAGAGAGGCTATTTTTAAAATTTTTTTTAGAAAAATAGACCCCAACCTGCATAGGCTTAAACAAAAATTATGAGGCGGCCTCATATTTTTCGATAAAGATATTTAGAAAAATCCTTGACTTATATTCAAGTAAATACAGCATATTACCTAGCACCCATTGCTTTCTTGTGACTCCCTCTTCCTCCAATTTGTGGTCTGACAAAACTTATTATGACCCAATATACCATTCCATAATATTTTTTTCAATTTGTTATGTCCACTGATCTGTATGAGTTTACATTGCAAAGATGTATTGTTATATTTAAATTACTAACAATTGTGTTGTGCAAAATAATAAATTAAAGATTTTATCTCAAAAAGTTTCATTATCTTGCTGTGAAGGCTAGGAGAATTTAGATTGTAAAGAAATGATACAGTATTGTACTTTCTTTCAATGTTTTAAATTGTGTTCGTTCTTGTATCTTGATATCACTATCATCTGAAGTTATTAGTTTATATAAATATTATTCTAAGCACATAATCTCAGGTGCAATATTTTAATTATATTAATTAAATCTTGTATGTCAGAAGATCATAAAAATTATTTAATGCAATAACAGTATTTTCCTATGCAGGGAGATTAGAATAGGTAGAAAAATGTGACCAGTTCCTAGTATTGTTTTAGTGGCAAGTCTGTTTTTGGTATAATATTTCCGCTAAAATTGTTTATGATAGATTACTTATGTAAGTAATGAAAATATGTGTCAAGACATGTTGCTTTGGGTTATGTAGCAGAAAATTTGCATGATAGGTAAATAAGCAGAGAGTGGTGTTCTAAAACTTAATATGTGCCTTAACTCTTTTATAAACCAATGTATCAGTATTTTATTACCAAGGTATACAAACATTTTGTTTATCAGCTCATTTAATACTGGCATGAAAGTTTTTTTTACCTATCTGCCAACTTGGAATTTTAGTGATGTTCAAGAAGAGTGCTGGGTATAAATTTAGGCAAAGTTAATTATAGTCTGCAGGCATTTGAACTTGGCTCGAGCCTTTCCTCAGCAACCAAACTGCAAAAACAAGTCCACAAAAATTGTAGTGCATGTTTAATTCATTTGCATTTTGGAAAATTCAATTTTGTTCACCCTTTTCTTTTTGTGCTTTCACAATTTGGAAAATACTCATTTATATTGTTTTTTGAAAACATACACCATGGAAATTTTGTTGAATTATTCAATGATTTTCTCTAAATGCAATAAATATACTATTAATGGAAGTGTAAGAGAATGATTCTCAGTAGCAAGTATGCATAAGGAGTTAATGAGAATTTTTTTAATGAAGTGTGTCTTGTAGAATAATACTAACAACATTTCAAAGTTGTAAAAGTTTTACCCTCCAGAACCAAAGAGTGAATTTGTGTGCCATAACAAAGGTCAATTTTATTAATATAGTAAACATTCTAGAAGATAATAGTATGTTCAGCCTTTGAGAATTTCCTAACAGAGGATAATATTAAAACTGCACTATGTACACCATATGTTGATAATTTGTTAGATGTCGGTTCCTAACAATTTTTTGTAGTAACACCCTTTTTATTCCTTTACTTTTGAATCTACCCCTCTTTGATATAATGAAATATAAGAAGTATTGTTTAATGCTGAAATATTGATGTGCATAAAATTTGCAGTTTCATGCCTTGTGAACGATATCATTTGAAAGAAGTTTATTTTACACGTGGACTTGTAACTTACTATGTATAAACTGGCTATGTATCTTTTATATACTTGTATATGTATATATTCTTGCAATATTCTATTGTATGAGAAAGTTATGTTAGAAATATTGATATCATTTATATTGTGATTGCAAATCTCTATTGAGTACTTAACCATATTGATGCCTTTATAAAGAAAGGTTATATTTCCATGCTTTTTTTATATAGTATTTCATAGAATGTATTTTAGGAGATTTGCCAAATGTTAGTATTGGGATTTGTGTTTGAGTAATGTGTAATTTTTGTTAATTTCAAATATTTCTTATGTATGTTTAGCATCTTGCAAATTTTTTTATCTTCATGCTGAATCATATGGTGCATTCAAAAACCAACTTTCTTTTTTTTTTATATATATATAAAAAAAGAAGAAGAAAAGAGTCCAAAAATTATTGAAGAATCATTTACAAATAACATGAAAACGGGTGATTCTGAGAAAACAAATTTGTAAGGCCTATTACTTCCTTTTTGTTATCTGAGATTTGGTGACATTTATTTGATCCATTGCTATTGTATGTATAGCCTTGTCACAATAATTTTTGGACTTTAGAATTTTTGAAAGTTGGCTTTTCATTTAACATACCAATTTTATTTGTTCAAAAAGCAACCATTAAACATATTGCTTCCAATTATTTCTTTCAAAATATTCCTGTTAATTTTCCTTTGACATACAATCCTAAAATAAGAGATTTTGTTTTACAAAATAATGAAATATTTATCCAGTACAAGTAATTTGTTTGACTCAGGAAAAGAACTGTTTAAAGGAAATTTCTCTTCCAAATTATGGTCGGTTGTGTATGAATTTCCAGATATCTTGCCTTTGATTTTCAAATTAAGTAGTAGCTTGAGGCTGGACTCAAACTAATCTTCAATCTAAAAGCCATCACTTAATAAACGCTGGTACTGATGCTATCTTACAACCACAACTTTTAACATTCCTGAAAAAGGAAACTAGTATTTTGTCATAATTGAGTTCTTTTTTTTTTTTAACATTAAAATCCTATGAAAAACTTGAATATTTTATGATTAGGTAAGAGTTCAATAATATGTATTATTACAGAAAGAAAATCCAAGGAATCCAAAAAAGAAAAATTATCATAAGAAAATTATATATTTTCTTTGGATTAATTTTGCATAAAGGTGTTGTATTGTTCACAGTGTTTTATCTACAAAAAGAACTTAAGCTGAATTTATTTGTGAGTGGAAAGCACCTTAGTTCTATTTATTCATGAATTCATGAACACTAGTGTTTTCTAGTAAATATCAGCAATGTCAGGTTGATTGCTCCAATTCTTCATATTTCTGCAAGATTTGTGAGATTTCTGTGTCATACGTTGTGTGCATGTACAGTAGCCAAAATTGAGGCATTCAGTGAGTTTAAACTTATTGAACACCTGTAATAAAGCAGATGCTTGAAAATAACTAGCCTTCAGTATGCTGTGGTGTGAATTTTTAAGCAAATTACTGGTACTAACGCTAGAACTTGCACCTCTTGGTACTATTAACCCTTCAACATGGGCTTGAGTGAATGCACAAGCATTTCAGGGGAACTTTATGTGAAAGGTGACATTGCAGCATTGCAGGAACTGGTAGACGTTTAAGTGCTTCCTGTGTTGCCTGCAGCAGGAGCTCTGGGGGACTTGCACTTCCCAACTCACAAAATTTGCTACATGTTGAAAATACATTGTGTTTTCACAATAATAATATGGGAAATGGGAAATCAAAATAATTAAATAACTGTAAAAGAAGTTAATTCATTTATCTTGTACATCAATTGTCAAACAAACCATAATTTCAGTAATTATGAAGTTGTAAGAAAACGCTTTTATCAACAAATATTTTCAAATAATGAAAGAATATGAATGTTAGGCAGTTGCAATAAGGTGCTATGCTACACAGTATATAGAAGCCTATGTACTCAAGATAAATTATTGCGTTAAACTACAACCATGAAGAAATAGAAACAAACACTTATCAATATTGAAAGCCACACAATAAGAATGCAAAAATTTGCTATAACACACAGGTAGCTAAAAATACAGGACCCAGTGTCACTGAACAGCAAATTGCAAAGGAGTGGAAACAGGTAAAAGGTTCCTTCCACCTTTAGATGGCTTTCGTCAACGGACTAAGAAAATCCATCCTGCACAGGCGTGGCATACCACAAGTAGAAGTAAAAGGGAAATGCCCACTGAAGGCAGCATACCACACTGAAGCATACCACACCACAGCATACCACACCCAAGTGAAATCGTTTCTGCTGCATAACTGTTTCTATACAATTAGAGACTATACTGAGCATCACAAGAAAAGTAACATTAATTTTAACAATGATACATAATGCATTACTTACCATTTGGACTGTATAAATGAGTATAAACAACCTGTAACAACTATTGTACTACAGCTTCCGGGTCAATGACCCCCATCTCGATCAGGTTTTTCGTCCAGTTTCCCTGATCCATTGAGCAAATGCTGAGATGGCCCCTTGTTTTGCTTCTGGACATAAATGTAACTTCATTTTCTGTGCACGTCTTCTAGAATTCAGTGGGAAACACAATTCTTCAAATTATCGTTTCCATGTTGTTGCGGCAGGAAGTAATAAGAGCCAAAATTTATTGCTTATTTATCCTTGAAAATAGATTTTATTACATGGGAGTTTTTTTGTTTTTTTTTCCCTTTCAAAATTCAAAATTTATTGCTTATTTATCCTTGAAAATAGATTTTACTACATGGGAGTTTTTTTTTTTTTTTTCTCCCTTTCAAAATTCAAAATTTAAGTAGTATATGACTTAGTGTAGGGATCACAGAATTTTGAAAATGTGCACACAATTCACTTTTCCCCATAGCACGTCATACGCAGTTTTTAACTGTTTTTTTTTTTTTTGACGTAAAATAAATAAATAAAAAGGGTTCACTGGCAGTGCTAAGTTACTCTTTATCAAAAATGTTTCAAGTAATTGTAAGATTAATGTCTTTTCTGGTTTTCCCAGGTCTCTCGGCAGAGTGGTTTATATTGTAGGACAGCCTTTGGGAATCTATGTTATTCAGTTGTCAATTCTATGTTCCAGCCATTCCTTTTAATTCTTTGTAACATTCTGAACTATATTTTTGAATCTTGATATATTATTGCTGAGTTAGCTCACATGTTCAAGATAAATATCATTTAAGGGAAAATATGTCAAGAAGCACTATTTGAAAATGTTGCTTAGAAGAGTAATTTTGAAGTAAATAAAAACATTGAAATAATTAACCTCTGAAGTATTTCTTCTATATCATGACAACTTGGTGGTTTCATGTGTCAAATAGAAGAAATAATATATTACAAAGCAAAGAAAAAATTATAGAATTTTTCGAAATTTAAATCTTGAGTTATATTAATCTGATTTTATTATTAAATTTTACTCCTAGCATTTTAAAATTCATGTTTTTCATCAAGTTTAGTACTTCAGTTATTATGTACCAGAAATACAGTTTAATGTTTTGGAAGAGTCCGGAAAAATCAGGGAATTTGTTGAAGAATCGTTAGAAATCAGGAAAAACTTTTTAAAAATGGTCATAAAACTAGATAGCTAGATAGTGTTCCTAAAAAAATCAAATGGAACTCCATTTGTATTTTTTGTTTTTTAATTTGTACTTGTTTGGAAATCGATTGACGACAAAACGTCTGCCCATGCACAATACTAGCGGCTAAACGGTTCTGTCGATGTTTTCAAAATTGATATTTCCTAATTGTTCAGGCTGAAGTTGCGGCCCCTTGAATTTGAAACCGATATTTTAATTTCGGGGATACTTTACATGAAACCACTGGGACATTTCAATATTTTCAAACAAAAAATCCCCGTTTCTAATTAACTGTAGTTGGATAGTATGAAGGATATTTAAGGCTAAATGCACCGAAAAATACTTATCAATAGATCGCAGCACTATCACACGGAATTTACGTTATCGATAACGTCTGAACAAATGGTCCGATTTTGTAAACGGCATTGGATTCCTTTTTAAAATAGAATTTACGCTACGAAGCCGATTTTTCAAAAAATATTTCCCCCCCGCCCCAAAAATTTTTTTTCTCATAGTTCCAGGAAGAAATTAAAAAAATGTGGGCTTATAGCGCGATGACGACGTGCTTCCTGAATCCAACGCCGTGTCAATCACGCAAATCGGATGAATAGGAGCGGCGTAAAGTGATATTTGGAAAACGCCCCCTCCCCTTCCCGCTTCCATAGGCGTCAGCAATCCGTCTGGGCCCTCCCTCGACGCGGCCGAACGGCAAAACCCGGCGGCTTGCGGCGCGGGAGGCCGAACTTTCAGACAGGCAAGCCGGGCAGTCGGTTTATGCTTTCGTCCTTTCAATCTCAATATATTTTTCTCCGCGTGTCAAACTAGTGATGCTGTAACACAGCCAAACGGTCTCGTATCATCTGTAATAGTCGTATAAAACTTATATCTTGTTCACATATTTCCGTCTTCCTTCGAATACTATCAAACAATTATTTGAGGCATTACTCAAAATATCGATTCCGATTTGGAAACTGATTTCAAAATGACAATTGAACTAATTGTGTAGATATAACCGATATTCCATGCCCACAATCCTAACATCTTATTTTACATACTTCTAAGATCTTCCGTTATCATTCCACTACCAGAAAGAATGGGCCGAGATTACGTACGAGTTTTTTTATCCTGCGACTCAATTTTTGATCTCAAAACGGTGTTTGTCTCCTTGATAGATTTCACCTGATGAATCTGTTTTCCCAAGTAAAATCGCCGAAGCTAATTTTAAAACTGTTTTCGTACTTTCGGACAAATTTGAAGAAGTGATAAAATAGCGCGCAGGCGAGATGCATCCTGAATCCAACGCTGTAACAAACATTGAAATCTAATTCTAAGAATCATGACATGTCTCAGCTTACTTGGTAAGTTATATTGACATAAAATGAATCTGTTTTTATAAATTGAAGATGGGAATAAGTAATTCCTGCGCGTCATTTTGATACAAACTACGTAAATGATAATGTAAAAGGATGGAATGTAAATCATTGTATTGTGACACATTTATGTATTTTTTAATGTATTAAATTGTCATGAAAGCAATAAAACTTTATCTCTTAGACAGGAACACCACACTAGAAGAGGAATATCCGTCTATGTGTCGGATAAATTGTTTTGTTGTACAGTTATGTTCGGCAACTTCTACATTTCTACATTGAGATATTATTTCTAAACATCGCGCTTTTCAGTTACATTTAATCAGGTAGCAATTCAATTTCTAATATTAAATATACTACTAGTAAAACGTGGTTAACCAGTCTCACTTATAAACATACTAGGGAATGTGAATCAGAATGCAAAAGTATTAAATCGGCGATCCTCATCTAGATGTCGAGAATAGGGATGCAACATTGATGTTTATTTATTTATTTTACGTAAAAAAAACCAATAAAAACAAAAAAAAAAACAGTTGAAACTAGGTATTACGTGCTACGGGGAGAAGTGAATTCTGTGCACATTTTCAAAATTCTGTGATCCCTACACGAAGTCATATACTACGTGAATTTTGAAAATGAAAAAAAATTGATATGTTATACAAATATATAAAAATATTCTATACAAAACATAGCTTTTGTATAGACACATGAACATATTTCGTAAAAATATGAAACATTTATGAAACTTGATGTTTTAAGCTAGATGAGTTGTTTGTGAATGAACAGAATCGATAATCACAATTTTATCAAATTTAAAATTTGAAATAATATTGCATTATACCACTGTCAGTTCATGTGTTCTAATAAAGGGAACGCTGAGCATCCTTATCCAGTAGACTTATCTTCGGCCCAAGAGATGATCCTACTTTTCTGGCATTTCCTACATATGTCCTCCCGTACGCGGAGAGGCGGTCAACACAAGCTCTCTAAGGCCTCTCGCCCACCTTCCTGGACTCATTTGAGGAAGTTGTGACACCTTGAGATGACCTTGAACGCTAGTTTTCAGACTTATAGCGTTTTCCATTCGTTGCACTGGAACCCACGCTAGTGCAGGGCAGAAACGTCATCGCTCCGCAATAGTGCTGCCCCACACGCGTGAAGGGTAGCTACGAATGAAATGGATTCCGGAACTGAGTCAGTGCTTGTGCGCTACACAGTGAAATTATACCCAGCTGTTCTTGGTCAGTCACACTGACGGAACTCGAAAAATAACAATTTTGAATTATGATCGTCGTTATAATTTTTATGAAGTCTTTTGGTAATTCTTACTTCTTAACTCATAAATTATTAACGTGTGATTTCTTGATTTAAAAACTACGAAAACTTCAAATGCGTATGAGTCATAATTTCATATTTCGAGATTTGCCAGTGATCGTTATAGTACACAAGATTTTGAACCGAAAGGCTTCTGTAGAATTGTTTGATTACTGAAAACAATAAAATTATTAACATAAACATTTCCACTGGTATATATATGTATGGGCGTGCGAGAAACATTTCTTGGTATATATTTGAATTATTTTGTAAGGGTCACTATTTTTATTTTCACTTTAGTAGCGTACCTAAAACACTTTAGTTTCTAAATAGCACAGGATTTGTTAATATGAAGTCATTCAAGGTTAAATTTTCGGAAAAAACAATCTGATTTTCCGAACTCTTAAATCACAAACATTATTTTAAGACTTTTCTTTCACAACATAATATACTCCATCATTCGAAGTATCTCTGCATGACAGAAGATCCTCAAATGACTTCACAATTTCACCACGAATCTAAATCAGCATGGATAACTTCCCTACCTAACCTCACAATGGTCCGGTGCACTGGACTGCACTGACGCGATCGTCGGTGCAGTTTAGTGCGCCCTGGGTCCGTGTCGATGTGCGAATGGAACACGCAGTTCTTTGCACTGGTGCACTCTAGCGGTCGAATGGAACACGAAAGCTGCCTTGAGTGCGCACTAGACTGCTGGCCAGCTAAAAAGCCGAACTAACGGGACAACTTTTGAAAAATGTCACTGTCGGATGAGAACATACATTTATACTCGATTTAGGGTAGTTTCGTTTCGTTTTATGTTGGCAAACGTTGTTGCCAACCGTCACACAAATACCCTGAATATATTACCGTCAAGAGGTAGGGACATTTTTTAAACTTTGCTTGCAATGAAACAATGACTACTTCCGTAGATACCGCCAACATTCAAAGCCACCCAAGTGAAGTTGTGTTAGTTTACGAGTGTTGCGAAAGATTTGCATTTTGCGTTTCGGTGCTCTTCGTTCTTTGCGTTTTATCGTTCAATTTATTTATTTAGTACTAGGCGTTTTTGTTTTATTTATTATTTTCCAATTGTTTTCTTTAGTAATAATTAAATTAATTAAAATTTATAAGTTCATTATTTGTTGTTAAGTTCCCTTTAGTATTTCTTGTTTTAAATTAAATTATATTATATTTATTATTATTTTTTCTGAATTCATTTTAATTATAACTGGAAAAAAATGGATAGCCCAACAACATCTGGGTCTATACTTAATATTGAACCTTTGACGATAACACGTATTCAAAGACTGTCACTGGTAAGAATGGATAAGTTATTGAAGACTTACTTACACTAATGATGATTTTCACTATTTTTTAACTTACTTTTAAAAGCTAATGAATAATTGAACAGATAAATTAAATGGATGCATTTGCATTGATATTGACATAACTGGACTGTTAGGAACAATTCATTAGATCACTTAAAAACTACCATGTATATCACGTTAAGTAACTTCAATAATTGTGGTATTTATTTGCGTTCAATAAAACTCATTACTACCAGTTCAAAACGTGAAGGAACTGTTGACACACATCTCAAAAGCATTAATAACATAGAAGTATGACCGCAGATAACTTTTGAGGTTGTTTTTTTCATTTACACTTTACACTTTTTAACAGTTCTTAATCTCGCAATAGTTGATAATGATAATTTTTAATTAACTTAATAATTATTCACAGAGTTAATATTCGTTTATAGATGAACATCTCTTTTTAATTCTACCGAAAAACGAAACGTGTATTATTGAACAGTGGACAAGACTCGAGAACGCGTGAGGATTGTGAATGAGACAACAAACAAAACAAACGCGAGAGACTTGATCAGAGTTATAGTTTCATAAGTTGGCTATTCCGACAGGAAATCTTTCAAACTGCCATATTGCGAATTTAGTGCGGCCTAATACACGGCCTGGAGTCTATAAAAGAGAAAGAACGGAAGAAAAAGATGTAGGTGACACAATGATATAATTAAAGCTACCAACCACACATGACCACACATAAGTGTGTTCAAGACAGAAACAAGTCGAGAAAACTAATACACAATATCACAAACAAAAGGAAAAAGCAATTCAAGTCCGAGTGAGCAATGAACAAAAATGCTGGAATCCTATTGCTGTGTATATACAGATAGGTTAACGAGGGATGGCTTGCGATCTATTCTATAGCTGAACCGCTCGCAAAAAAACCATCATGGCGGACGTACCTTTGGTAAAGTCTCGGAGGCTGCCCCCACCCTGCGGCATCTGAGATTTCCCCTCTCGGCGATAAGGAAGCGCGTAGGCGACAAACTGCAAGACGCAGCGATCGCGCTGACCGTCACTCGTCATCACTGCCCTCTTCGTCAAAAGAGGAACTCGCACTCCCAGGAGTGTCCAAAGAAATGAATACATCGTTTGTTGGTCCATCACATTGTGAATTATTGTCACCTCTATTCCCTACACTTGCTCGCAGGATTTCTTCCATTGTTCAGCACTGTATTGTGCAAACGCTTCTCTGCAAAACGTTTCCTTTTTTTTAAGGATGCACCAATTGTTTCTGCTGCCTCACGCCCTTTTATAAATCCCCACACAAGTTCTATTGGATTTAGATCTGGATGGTGCGGTGGAAGAAGGAGAGGAATGTGGCCGTGTTCAATGATTATTTGATCAACGACTTATCGATTTTCAGTGGATATTCTTTGAATTATTTGTAATAATTGGGTTTTTGTGAATAACAGCAGCTACTGTGTAAAAGCACACTGTCACTGCTCACTAGCCACGGTCAAACAGGGACTGAAGACCGAAACTCTTCAAGACACGCCTTATTTTCTGTTGATCGTTTGGACATCCCCTACTGTAGAAACACGAAAGCTGCCTTTCGTGTGATCCTTCTCACTCATCAGTTTGTTATCACCAAACTAGCAGTGTTGAATTACCGCGCGACCCACGAGAGGAAGACAGAGGGAGAGCTATGTTGTGACAAAGAGCGCAAGCAGGCGGGGAAATATTAGGAGCTTTGGAGGGAGAGGCCACGTTCGGGCATGCGCAGTGGAAGGTTTTTTTGAGAGTGGTCGAGCAATAGTACTATTTCTCTGCGCGTCCAGACGCCGCGAAGAATTGGGACCTGCAGATGAAAGGAGAGATTCTCACAGCCGCTGCTTGGCCGGAACTGGAGCCGACAAATAGACATCTTCGCACTGAACAGTATGTTTAATACCCGCAGTCTTGCATGCGTGCATTCTGCCGCCATTAGGGAAGAACTCGCCGAATTATCGGCGCGTCCTCTCCCAGAATCGGATAGCAAGAAAAGCGAAGGCTTGGTGTTCAAGTAATTCAAATGCAAACACCAATTTTCAAAACTAAAACAACTCTCAAAAACTTGGTTTACAAGTTCGAGCGGAAAATAATTTGTTTTGACAGTGGCCGTGATTGTTAATTTATAATTACGATTTGGACAAAATGGCAGAAGATAGTAAAAAGAATAACAGCGAAACTAAAAAAAATAACAGCGTTTTCCATTCGCCGCACTAGACTCCAGGCCGTGTATTAGGCCGCACTAAATTCGCAATATGGCAGCTTGAAAGATTTCCTGTCGGAATAGCCAACTTATGAAACTATAACTCTGATCAAGTCTCTCGCTTTTGTTTTGTTTGTTGTCTCATTCACAATCCTCACGCGTTCTCGAGTCTTGTCCACTGTTCAATAGACTCCAGGCCGTGTATTAGGCCGCACTAAATTCGCAATATGGCAGTTTGAAAGATTTCCTGTCGGAATAGCCAACTTATGAAACTATAACTCTGATCAAGTCTCTCGCGTTTGTTTTGTTTGTTGTCTCATTCACAATCCTCACGCGTTCTCGAGTCTTGTCCACTGTTCAATAATACATGTTTCGTTTTTCGGTAGAATTAAAAAGAGATGTTCATCTATAAACGAATATTAACTCTGTGAATAATTATTAAGTTAATTAAGAATTATCATAGTCAACTATTGCGAGCTTAAGAAGTGTTAAAAAGTGTAAAGTGTAAATGAAAAATACAACCTCAAAAGTTATCTGCGGTCATGCTTCTATGTTATTAATGATTTGAGATGTGTGTCAACAGTTCCTTCACGTTTTGAACTGGTAGTAATGAGTTTTATTGAACGCAAACAAATACAATTATTGAAGTTAATTAATGTGATATTGTAGTTTTTAAGTGATCTAATGAATTGTTCCTAACAGTCCAGTTATGTCAATATCAATGAAAATGCATCCATTTAATTTATCTGTTCAATTATTCATTAGCTTTTAAAAGTAAGTTAAAAAAATAATGAAAATCATCATTAGTGTAAGTAAGTCTTCAATAACTTATCCATTATTACCAGAGACAGTCTTTGAATACGTGTTATCTTCAAAGGTTCAATATTAAGTATAGACCCCACTGGCGGCTCGTGGGTATTCGCACGTTCGCATGTGCGCACCCAAATTAATTCGGTGCCATTTCTCTTAAACATTTCTTAACAAGAGGGGAATACAAGTCCTCTCAGAGCATTTACGAAACATGGTATTTCAAAACACGCGCCGTTCGGAAGCTGCGATTGCCGGTCCGTTCGCCTTTCTTTCGAGAACAACGGTGGCTTATGAAGGACTGGAGCAATCCCGCCGCGGTGCTCCCTCTATGGCGCCGGCGCAGTGGCGATCTCGGGAAATGCCTTGACGTGTCTCAAAGATATAACACTCGAGTAGCACAAGTTTTTAACAGAAGTAGGTGTGACATTGAACGAAGAAAGTGTGAGATATCTCTCCACTTAAATGAGCTTTCGCACTAGCGCGCGAAACACTAGGGCCTTCTCGTGGCGCAGAGCAAAGTCGCTCGCCTTTCACCAAGGAGATCCGGGTTCGATTCCCGTCGAATCTCATGTGAAATTTGTTCCTACAAAACGAGTTTGGCTGCTTCACAAGGGCTAGTCCAACCCGTGTTAAGTGTCCTATACCCTGCCCCTATCCTTATTCCTTCCCAATTCTGGCCGCTGGGTAGTGACGCAGGAGCGCGTAGCAGGAGGCGCGTACGCGGAGATGCTACCTGGCGGTCCTCTTGACAACAGACTACGACGAGACGTGACGGACAGAAACATCTATGGTAAATATCTACAGTAACGGAGGATTACTCTAATAGCGCTCAACACCCAAGAAGGGGTTAGGAGACGCGTTGCGTCGTGAGTTGACGCAACAAATGTAAAAAAATAAAAATAAAAAAAAAAATAAAAAAACGCGAACGCATTGCTGTTCAGTGTTGCATACATGAAAATGTTAATTGTATATAATATGTGTATTCTCTTGTGTTTTAAAGTGAGTTGCAATTACAAAACCATTTCGAAGTATTCAAACCCCTATTGTATTTTGTAAACGTAAGTATTAGGCTACGTTTCAATGTGTTTTGAGAAACCGAAATCAGAGTTATTTTTCTGTCAAGGGTGTTTGTGCAACTAACAATGAATAGCGTTGAAAATATGAAACGTAATGAAACGTAAATCAATGATTTCAATGAAAAAGCCACAGATAAAAATTGCTGAAAAGAAACAATGGAATGGAATTGTTCGGCAAGCTATCAGACTTCATAAGATGATTTGTGTTTAATTGTCATGATTAATGTTAATATGTGTAAATGCATGCATGTAATGTCTGTGTGTGTGTGAGAGAGAGAGAGAAAGAAAGAAAGAAGAAAAACGTTGCACACCCTAACGACATGACCACGAGCCGCCACTGATAGACCCAGATGTTGTTGGGCTATCCATTATTTTCGAGTTATAAAGAAAATGAATTCAGAAAAAAATAATAATAAATATAATATAATTAATTTAAAACAAGAAATACTAATGGGGCACTTAACAACAAAAATAATGATAACTATTTCAATTAACTTTAGTAATAATTTACTAAATTAAATTCAATTAAATTTAGTAATAATAATATATTACTAAAGAAAACAATTGGAAAATAATAAATAAAACTCTAGTACTACTAAATAAATTGAACGATAAAACGCAAAGAACGAAGAGCACCAAAACGCAAAATGAAATCTTTAGCAACACTCGTAAACTAACACAACTTCACTTGGGGCTTTGAATGTTGTGGAATCTACGAAGTAGTCATTGTTTCATTGCAAACTTAAATTTAAAAAATGTCCCTACTGCTTGAAGGTAATATACACAGGGTATTTGTGTGACGGTTGGCAACAACTTTTGCCAACATAAAACGAAACGAAACTACCCTAAATCGAGTATAAATGTATGTTCTCATCCGACAGTGACGTTTTTCAAAAGTTGTCCTGTTAGTTCGGCTTTTTAGCTGGCCAGCAGCTTATAAATTTTAGCCAGTAGAAGCTTTTAAATTTTGAACAACCTAGTTTAAAATTTAAGGTTCTAAAAATTATTCCATAAGACATGGCCTTAAATCAACCGTCAGTTTACATTAAATATGTCATTTGATACTTGTGTTTACCGATATATAATCAGTTCCGAATTTGTATAAATGGGCGCCAGGAAAAGATTACGCTGAGACTATTATACACGTCAACCTTCAACTTTGTAATAAATTAGTTTCCGGCTACCTGGGTCGATGGGTTTTATAGAAATAATCACTATTGTATGCTAATAGATGATTATCCGATCTGCCATCTATACAGAGTGGTCGAGGAACCTGAAAAGCAAATATATTTCTATCTTACTACTTCATTGCTAGAATTGGCTCAATGAAAATCATGTATTAATTTCACAAAAACATGGAAATTTATTAAACAATTTTAGTATCGTATAATTTTACCCAATATAAAATTAAACCTTTTGTCATGACCGGTTCCAACCTTATAATGTCTTCGCGCGCTTTTGGACCATCTTTATTCATCTCCGACGCCGCCGTCCTCAGGTCCAGACACCATCTTCTCTCTTCTTTTCTCGGAAGCACACTTCAATCACCGTTCATCAGATCAATAAACTATTTGCTGCTAGCATTCCAGTCCAATCACTGACAACTTCGCCCAAGGCCCCAAGCTCCACTGTCACACAGTATTCAAATTCGATGTTCTCTCAATATCCATTCCCTAGTAGATGCTTACAAGTCCCCCCCCCCAAAAAAACTCCTAACATTAATTGGAGCACGATCCGTTCAAGACCACGGCATCAGTCAGAATGAATGCCTCTCGTATTCTTTCAGCCCTGCAAAGCTCGGTCCATTTTTTCGATTGTTTATTTGCAGATAACACTTGATGTACCTTCGTACCTAGCCAATCCCTAAATTTCTTGCAAAACGAACTAGCCGTCATCACGACTGTCACTGCTTTTTCGGCCAATCCCTGAATTCTATACAAAATTAACTAGCCGTCTCCGCGATTGTCACTGCATGAATATGTTGACCTTGACAACGGCTCGCTTACCGTTGCTATGCTAGCATATTCACATATATTTATCCTCTAGATTTCACGCCATTTTATAATAAATATTGTACCATATTCAGTCACATATTGTATGTCACAATATATATATATATATATATATATATATATATATATTAGAAAAGTTAGGCCTGAGTAATAAAAGGTATAGCCACAACACGGGTTTTTCGTTTGGAAAGCCAGCCAGACCAGTCGCAGACCGCAATGTTTTCTTGTTTGTTTTTCTTCATTTTTCCTTTTTGTTTTTCATTCAAAATTCAAGTAGTATATGACTTAGTGTAGAGATCACAGAATTTGGAAAATGTGCACAGAATTCACTTTTCCCCATAGCACGTCATACACAGTTTTAACTGTTTTTTGACGTAAAATAAATTCAATCAATCAATGTTGCATGGAGAGCAAGACGAATAGAGATACATTTTGAAAGTGGCATTAAGTGACCTTTTTTTTACGTTGTCGTTGACTCAACGCGTCTCTTTAACTTTTGTTGGGCGTTGAGCACTTTCCCTGGAGTAATCCTGTGGCGAATCGTGAATATTATTTTAAGTATACCGCTCTTTATAAAAGTTACCTTTATCTTGTTTTTTTTATTTTGAGCTTTTCTGAAATACCAATACTATGAAATTCCGTCCTTAATAATTGTTCTATAAGACAGTTACACAAACCACTAACTTGTGGGTCATTAACACACTCCATTTTTACAACAACTTGAGAGAAGCGTAACTTACGAACGACCAGAGAAGAACGGTTCATTGCAATTTTTTTCGGTACCTACCGACCGTCCACACGCGCATCCTCCCCTCTCCCCAACCTTGAAACATGACCAGCCCTAGGTAATCGCGGCTGGCATACGATGCCTTCGCCTGAGCCATGCCTACTGGTATTTTTATTTTATTTTTTAAATTATTTTACGTCAAAAAACAGTTAAAAACTGCGTATGACGTGCTATGGGGAAAAGTGAATTGTGTGCACATTTTCAAAATTCTGTGATCCCTACACTAAGTCATATACTACTTAAATTTTGAATGGGAGAAAAACCTCCCATGTAGTAAAATCTATTTTCAAGGATAAATAAGCAATAATTTTGAATTTTGAAGGAGAAAAAAACAAAAAAACTCCCAGTAAAAAATCTATTTTCAAGGAATATACTTAAATTTTGAATGGGAGAAAAACCTCCCATGTAATAAAATCTATTTTCAAGGATAAATAAGCAATAAATTTTGAATTTTGAAAGGAGAAAAACAAAAAACTCCCATGTAATAAAATCTATTTTCAAGGATAAATAAGCAATAAATTTTGTCTATTACTTCCTGCCGCGACAACATGGAAATGATAATTTGAATAATTGTATTTCCCACTGAATTCTAGAAGACGTGCACAGAAAATGAAGTTACATTTATGTCCAGAAGCAAAACAAGGGGCCATCTCAGCATTTGCTCGATGGATCAGGGAAACAGGACGAAAAACCTGATCGAGATGTTTTTTTTTTAAAAAAAAAAACTACTTGGTAACTGACTAACAACTGGTAATTGACTGCATTTAAAATTCCTGCTAAAATTGTGATGTAAATTGGAGCCCGAAGCTCCAGATGGCACTGAAGTCGGATTGGATGCGCAAGATTCCCTCTCAGCAGAACATACATATAGTACTATATGTCTATGGAGCACAACGACAGTAATATGGAATGTGTTTCTTTCTGTCGCCGCAGGGAACGCTAGAGTCGCACAAGGGGTTGCGCTATTGTATGCTGTAGTAGCATCGAGAAACGCCGAATTTTCGAAAATATAGTAGAATGTCCAGAGAGATCTCATTGGTCGATAACGGAGCGAGAAAAATTTCTTTAAGGCCTTTGGCCTCAAAATTTAAGGTTTTATAAGGTCCTGGTAAGCTTTATTTAGGACTCATTTAACAATACAATTCGACAATCCTGCAGTGTTGCGGGTTGCATTTGATATGAACATTTAGATGGGATTTTTCAACAAATCCTTCATATTTTTAAAGTATAAGTGCAATTCTTCACGTCTCCATGAAAATAGCTTTCTTTAGACATTTATAAAGATTAGTTGCGTGTGAGAACAGCAAAAGGTATCTTATACTACTGAAATAATACAGGAGACAATGATTATTGGAGACTCTTAAGCAGGCCTACGTGACTCTACCATTTTGACGCAACGCGTCTCGAAGACCCTTACGGGTCGTTGAGCGCTTTGCGCTGTGGAGTAATCCTCCATTACTTTGCGCGCTTTTTGGAGTAATTCTCCATTATCACTTTCTGTCATGTCGCGTCACGTCGCAGTCAGTTGTTAAGAGGACCGCCAGGTAGCATCTCCGCGTACGCGCCTCCTACCGCGCGCTCCTGCGTCACTACCCAGCGGCCAGAATTGTGAAGGAGTAAGGATAGGGGCAGGGTTTAGGACACTTCACAAGGACTGGACTAGCCCTTGTGAAGCAGCCAAACTCGTTTTGTTGGAACAAATTTCACATGAGATTCGACGGGAATCGAACCCGGACCTCCTTGGTGAAAGGCTAGCGACTTCGCTATGTGCCAGGAGCGTAGCTTATTTATTTATTATAATTCCAAATGAAACTTTTAATGGGAATTGTCTGTTAAATTGAAATCAGTAGGTATAATGGAAATTCTTGGTATTAATACAGATTGTTTTTTTGCACTCTCTGTCTGTATTTCATATCCAACGAAACTACTGATTTTTAGTTCCTTGACTTTCAGCAACGTATCATGGCACAACCATGGCGCGATTTCTTAGTTAAAGAAAAGGGACCTTTAGCTGTAGTTTATAAACTGGTACCCCCAGGTGTTCCAAGAGAATTAAAAAATTCAACAGTAGAGTGCATGTATTGAACACTATCTATTGAAAAATAACTGTAATTTTTTCCACGCAACATATGCATGATCTTTAAATTTATAGAATCCACATACTCAATTGTTGGAATGAAAATTGCTCATAGCCAATTTGAAGTCTGAAAACTTATTTTTACATTAGGAAATACATTTTTAATCAGGCCATCTACATTTTTGACAATTGTACAAAAATCATGAGCAAATGAGATTCTTCACATTTTCCTTTTCCAATATTTTATAATTGAATAGAAAATTAACCTCATGTTACATCATTATAAATATGTACTTTCGTATTTTATTTTAAAAGCAATGTTTTGACATGTCTCAAGAGGCAAGATTTCTTATACAGGCATGTATGTACTTCTGGCAACAAATAATAGCTAATCAAAATATGAAAACATCTCAGTTGAGAACAACACAAACAGGAAAGTGGCTTCATTTAAGGTTTGTGATCTTCTGATAAATATTAATTCACCCTTCTATCAAAATTATTTTTAATTCTTCAACAAACACACATTCAGGTGATATTATGAGCTAAATAAATGACAGTTCTTATATTCTTTTTATTTGAGAATACAAGAAAAAATAAATGAGAATTTTCACACATTTATAATCTTAATTAACTGGTTACTACTACTTACAATTAATCAATTGTATCAATTTCCAATGATACAAACAATTTTAAACAGTGCCACAAACATTGATAATAAATTTTAACTAAAATTCCTTGATTTTTAATTTAATAAAAAAAAATAAACCAGGGTTGTTGTAAAGAAAGTTTTGAAAGATGCCCGTTTCGTATATCATCATAAACTAGCCCAAATCAATATAGTTTCTTTAATAATTATTATCACTGTAGAAGTTTGACTACTATACATGTAGTATTGTTGACAATATTAAAGACACGCTGTGTAGTTTGCTGCACAAGAGCATATTTCTGATACGCTGTGCACTGGCGGTTTTTACTTAAATAAATTTTGGCTTCGGTTGAAAGAAATACTTCACACAAAAGATACTAAAAGACATTCAGCAAGAGCTGCATGTCTTTTAGAAATGTGGTTGTGAACGTGATCTGCCAGTAACATCAATTGATGTGAAATTTAAAATTTAAATAATTAAGTACAATAATACAATTCTTAAAAAATAATTATATTAATAATCTTTATACATAATAGAAAACATTAATCGTATTGGTATAGAAATTAGCACCTGATTGCGTATTTTATTTGCATATTGCAAGAATGTTAACTGGTAATGTGTAGTATTTTCAGGCATTCATCCTGAAAATTTGAAAAATTAGGTAAAGTGAAGTAAAATACTGCAGTTTAAAAAATATCAAAACATCCGCTTGGAAATCTGTAGCAACTTATTGCATGTAGTACAATCCAATTAACATATATACTGGTCGTAACAAATCGTATGTATCTTGGTTTCTTGATAGAACCAAGGGAAATTATTCTAAATTTTAATTTTTAAAAAATAATTTAATAAAAAAATAAATGCAATATATTATACTTTATAAACACGATATATTATACTTTATGACAATAATTCTATAACATGAATTCTGACATTAATTCTAATATTGTTAGTATTATTTGACAAGACACACTTAATTACAAAATTTCTAATTAACATCTTATGCATACTTGCTAGACAGAAACATTCTCATACACTTCTTTTAATAGTATATTTATTGCATTTGGAGGAAACCATCTATGCTGTAGGTTTTCAAAAACAAATAGTATATATGAATATTTTCCAAACAGTAAAACCGAGATGAAAAAGGAGAACAATATTGTATTTTTTTTTATGCAAATGGATTAAACATGCACTAAAGTTTGGGTGGACTTGTTTTTGCAGTTTGGTTGCTGAGGAAAGGCTGATGGACAAGTTCAAATGCCTACAGACTATAAACTTTACCTAAATTTACATCTAGCACTCTCCTTGAATTTCACTAAAATTCCAAGTTAAAATAAGTAAAAAAAACTACAAGCCAGTATTAAATGTGCTGATAAACAAAATGTTTGAATACCTTGATAATAAAATAATGAAGCATTAGTTTACAAAAGATTCAGCATGTATTAAGTTTTAGAATACCACACTCTTCTTATTTACCTATCGTGCAAATTTTCTCCTACATAACCCAAAGCAACATGTTTTTACACATATGTTCATTACTAACATAAGTAAATCCATCAAAAACAATTTTAGCAGAAATATTAACCAGCAGCAATTATGCCAAAACTAGACTTGCCACTAAAACACTAGGAACTGGTCACATTTTTCTACCTATTCTAATCTCCCTGCATAGGAAAATACTATTATTACATTTGGAGACTGGCTTTCACAACACGTGTTTCACAGTATTAGAACTCACTTATGAACAAACATATTCTAATTCCTATAACTTCAGACTTCCTTGAGTCTTATAAATGAAAAATACTATGAACTTTTGACATACAAAACTTAATTAATATAATTAAAAGATACTTCAACTTTTATTGCACGTGAGATTATGTGCTTAGAATAATATTTATATAAACTAATAACTTCAGATGATAGTGATATTATGATACAAGAATAAACACAATTTAAAATATAAAAAAAAATTACAATACTGTATCATTTCTTTACAATCTAAATTCTCCAGCCTTCACAGCAAGATAATGAAACTATTTGAGATAAAACCTTTAATTTATTATTTTGCACAACAGAATTGTTAGTAATTTAAATATAATGATCCATCTTTGAAATGTAAACTCATACAAATCAGTGGACATAACAAATTGAAAAAAATATTATGGAAAAGTATTTTGGGTCTTAATGAGTTTTGTTTAAACCACAAATTGGAAGAAGAGGGAGTCACAAGAAAGCAATGGGTGCATGGTAATACATACTTGAATATAAGACAAGGTTTTTTCTAAATATCTTTATTCAAAAAATTTGGGATCGTCTCATATTTTTTATTAAACCTAAGCAGGTAGGGGTTTGTTTCTAATAGCCTTTCTATGTCAAGAAACTCAAAAGCTGATATAACAAGAAGCTGTGAAGGCTCTCAAAAACCATTCCTATGAATAATATCAGATTATATTTGTAAACATATTCTTGCCCCCACACTGCTATCAATCCCGATTTGCTAGGTGAGTCAGACCAATACTTTTACACAGAACAATAAAGAAAGAATATCAAACATATAACCTTGCAAGTGAAAAGCAATACAAAAATGAATAAATCATTGCATATTTGTTTCCACAATATGCTGATTGATAAGGTCATGCAGACACATGGTTTGAAGCCCCCTAGTGAGAATACCTTTTCGCAAGAAATCAAAACGAAAAATTAAATTGATTCAATAATTCTACATCTGACCACAGATATGAAATTATATAATAATTTCTTACCAAATCATGCCCAAACATTGGAAAATTTGCCCCTCTCTCGCACGGAATGAAGATAAGGATATATGAGTTTGCAGTTCACAACTTGAGCATTAAACAAATTTGAAGTTAAGAGTTGTTAAAGGAACAGAGGTTGTGAACAACAGCACCAATAAGAAAATCTAGTGACATATGCAGGAATATTCTTAGAAGGCATTGGATGGAAAATGAAATTGCATACTCTAAGAGCAAAACTTTCAGGAGGACTCAGTGTGGAAGGAGGATAAGAATAAAACAATGATATATGTGAAGTTGGAGATGGTAGTGACAAAAATGATGATGATGTTATATCCTCCCATATACCTCCCAGAAAATAGTGGTAGCTCAGGTAAAAAGATTATACTTCTTATTAAGTAGTCACAAAGAAAATTTGTAATTTGATTGACGGAAGCATAATAATTAGTAAAAAGTTTAGAAAAAATTCAGGAGGCCTCTTCAAAATTAAGAGTGTTTTATATTCAGTTGTTTTATATGCAGGTAAATACAGCATTTGAAAAAGAAAAAAAGGAAATATATATATAAAACCGAAGTTACTTTCTATAATGTCGATTCACAACTTTTCTGCAGTAATACCCCAGCGATTTGCATTTCTCACAGAGGTCCTGAGGATGCTCCTTGGATGGGTCGGAGATATCCAGCCCATCCGGTTTCTCAAGTTGTCTCTGAAAACAAATTTGTATGATAATATTCACATTATTGCAGAAATATTTATTAATTACAGTAAAAACAATTTAGTAAAAACTTGAATATCATCTGGATTTTCCATTAGAAGACTGAAGCAGAAATTTTAATGCAGGGTTGGTTTCTTAGAGATGGGATAGAAGAATGTCCTCTTCATTTCTCTTCTTTTGAATGTAATTTTTAAAAAAATTGCTTTGTTGTGGAAAGGAAATTGTATTTTTTTTTAATGAGTAAGTTGACTGAAGCTTTAAAACACATATGCTTTCAAACATCAAAAAAGGAAAAAACATGACTCAGAATTGGACATCTCACATCACCCTCACATGAATCATATCTCTCTAGCAAGAGGAGGCCTCGGGCTAGTCGCGCGACTTTTCTTGACGTCTGAGCTCCCTAGTACTCAACACAGCACAACGGTACGGTCTGGTCACAACATTGGTCTCACACGAAACGGCACGGCAAAATTGTCAGGGCTGCCAATCTCTGCTTTCGAATGAATTCAGTTCTCGCGTTTTCGCTGTTAGGGTTGTGCCCTGTGATTTATTTGATTCGGATTTTGGTAATATCATATCTTCTTAATAAGCAATATTATCGTTATCTAATTATTTTCACGTGTGGTTGCTATTAATTGTGTTATTATTTGTTATATTTTATCGTCTATAATGTCCTGTTGTATTAAGAGCGAAAGAGGCGCGAAAAGTATTAATAATGTTACAGTGGGCAACTCCCGTTGAATGTGACGTCGGGAGAAGCCTCCTCTCCCCGCACCCCGCGCTGTGAGACGTCAAGAAAAGTCGCGCGACTGGGTACAGTGTACTCACACCGTCAGCAAGTGGAAGTCAGAGTGAAGGGGCAAACTGAACCAATAGAATCTGACATGTGTAATCCAATTTGTTAGTTTCATTTTTACAATTGACTTGTTGCCTTCTCTTTAAAACATGCACAAGATCTCACTGCTTTGATGCTGTATGAGAAAAAGTTAGTGGTTGGAGACCTCAAAATGTTATTCAAAAATATTACTGTAAACTTGGGACATTGTTGTCACACCTCTGGCTCTTCTGATCTAAACACAAGACTTGAAACTGAACTCACTTGTGTGTGCGGATATACATTGATGTGGCAATTAATGCATTGTTGACCCATGTTGGCCCAGCTATTCCCAGACATCCACTTCCTATTGCATTTTGGACATATGTACTCTCCAAAGCACCGTCTCTTCCCTTGATAGGGAGTTAGAGCACTGGCATCTCCTGAAAGATCGGGTAAAAGGTGCGATTGAAAGTACCTACCGTATCTAATAGTTTGTCAATAAAACACTGGTTGTCTTTACTTACGACCTGGTGCCTTAGTCGCCATTGTATAGTGACGGGCAAATTTCTTGGAGTTTCGTATGATTCAGCACAAATATCTACGAACAAATTTATACTTTTGCAACTATACAAAAGAGCACGTCACTGCATTGTACTGCAAGAATACCCTGCACGTAACTTACCCTGTACCTCTTTGACTTAATTTTAACAAAACGTGATTACACTCTTACGTTTCGTCAAACTCACTGCTGCTCACAACAGCACTTCTTCACGAGCCTATTCACGCAGGCAGGTACAATACCAGTCACTTTCGTACTGATCTCGGGGATGTACAACAGTGTCACAAACATACTAGAATTTAATTTTAAAAATTGTTTTAAAATAGCGTTTTACAAAATGTATCACATTACATTTTGTTCGCAATTAAAACTTAGTTATAATTCTCGAAAATTAAAACTTGACAACATTATCTAGAAGCTCGAAGAAAAAGTTTTACTAATTAAGATGTTTAACAACCTGCTGTACAAACACCCTGGTGAAGAAACTTTGAACTGCTTCCGCCAAGTCACACTTTACCGCGCCTGGTGGCCACTGAACGAAACTATTAGCTGAATCGAACATAGGGAACGGATGCGTATCTTTGGTAAAACCACAGTGTTACAAAACCGTGTACTGAAACCGATACAATGCACAGAGGGCTACATGGCGAATGTAGACGGAACTAGCCATAAATCTATTGATGTAAATGATGTAGATATGAAATGGGATGTTACGATTGTGAAACTGATTCATATTAAATTTACTTCATTTTACTCATTAATGTTTATTGTTAACAATGAATTATTGTTTTTTGAATGTAAAGAACAGTTTGAAGGTACGGTATATTCTATTATCAGTAATTGGATAATCAATAGTAAAATTAAAATTAAAAAGGAATATCTAAAGCATATTTTAAAATATCACAATTTGAGACTGGTCTATTTAATTTTTCAAAATAATTAAGAATCTGAGTCTTCTCATACGCATTCCGAGTAATCGGAGAAATTTTCATTTTCCGGCTTGTACTACTCGCGCAACTTTTCTTGACCTTGCTTCCCCTCCCTTGAGCAATAAACAGTTGAAGGTATAAGCTCGCAGCAAGCACTGATGACAACATTCCAAGCATTAAAACTTGGTTGGCGCGAAACAGAAGCTAGTGAGAGCTAGTTGCTTTCATATTCGAGAACTTCTATTCAGCTTTATTGCCATTATCTAAATAAATGGTTGAGGCAATTACAGGTCCTTCAAGGAAGGCACCTACAACTTCTATCTAGTGTCCTTGCTGTTGCCTACCCGGAGCGATGACCTGGCCGCAGACGTAGTAAGTTTGACTTTGATTTTCCAGAAGTTGGCATTAAATACTTCAGTGGCCGACTTTGTAACTAATACCCTCATTCCACCCGCATTTCTTCAATCCATCATTCAAGAAAAGTTGAGCGAGTAGTATAAAGATGACTCTTTTAATAAACTTTGCACTGGCGCAGAACATGGAAGTGTTCTCTTTTATGATCTTTGATAGGTCTGTGAAAGCAGTGTGTCTGAAGTTGTGAGGAGAGTGTGGAGAAGGTCTTCTGAGTTATCTCTTCTGGGACATTTTCCAGCATGACCCAATCTGTATCTTCTCACATCTTAATGTCTTGCTTCCTGTGCTTCTTCAGATAATTGTCCAATAGTCAATATGGCGTGTTTAATAATATTTACACCATGAATCAAAACTTTATAAACGGACGAAGGCATATAATACCAAAGATAATGTGCTGCAAATAGTCTTGCAGAATTAATCTTCGAATGCTTTCGGAAATATTGTGGTCAGGAATGTTGCAAAATATCTTCGTCGACGCCTGTAATAGATGCAGATTTCTCCGGGTACTCAAACAATTGTTCAGCAGTATTTCCATTATTAGTTGAACCCGAACCACCGTGTACGGATATGTGGGCAACTAGAAGACCAACTTCTTCACGAAATCTCTTCGTAATTTCTTTCTTTCTTCTGTTAAATTCTTCTTTGTCACTACTCCTTACATTGACACTTCCTTATCGTTAAATCTGTATGCAACATGCAATAAACATTTAAATAATCTGATCGGAGCATGAAGATGTGATAATCCAAAGGTGTAGGTTGGAGGATCGGAGCTAACAAGACTAAGATCTAAATTATTCTTGTCAGTGACAGATTACCGAACTGGCAGAGTAGGCTGCAGCCTGGGGCACGCAATTTTTGGGGGCGAACGAATTTCAGCGGATTCAAAATTTCATAAGGCGAACTTTTGAATATTTTTATAGAAATATTTCTTTTCATATTTGTAACATAAGATAGTGTTAATTAATAAACTATATATCCATTGACATATAGGGATAAAATGAATAAAACATATCGTATTTTATTAAATCAATATCGCGGTAAGAATTATTTATACGTTTACATGTAATCAATTATTTACACGTACCCAATATTTGCGTCGGTTACAAATGTCGTACAATATGTTTTTATTCAAAATATTATAAATAGCTTTAATGTTTAAAAAGCAAATTAAAAGGGCGCTAAAACATTTGACAGCCTAGGGCGCACATAAGTCAAAGTCGGTCACTGACTCTTGTCCTTGGGCGCTGCTTCGCACACGCATCGTTGAGATCCATATTGAGCGACAGTGCTACATATTTTCCCGTCCACCATGGTCCTAGGGAAAGGAATTTATTGTAATAAAAAAAGCAAAATATGTATATATATATATATGTGGCGGCACTTTCGAATCGACGGAATTATTGAAATGTGATTATGACATTTTGAGAAACAACGGTCACTGAATGCAGCCTTTGTAAGACGCCACTCGTCCGGGGGACTTCCCTTCTCGGCGACCCGCGGAAAATTTACGACAGGCAGCTGCCTGCCTGGCCCTCGGCGCCGGGGGCTTCCGATAAACAAACCCCCTGACCTGCGCTCGTCCCAGAGAGAGGGTGCCTCTTAGCCGATGTTTATCATTAGAAATAACTTCAAAATTACAAACTCTGACAGATTCCTCACACGTGCACGCACCCAGCGTGAGAGAGAGAGACAGAACATTTTAATCTTGTGGAAATTTCCAGAGATCCTCGCATGGTGATTGGGCGAGAGAAATTTAGAACGTAGTATACTTTGACCAATTAGAATTATAGGAACATGGGGAGGGAGCGTTTTTCTTAAGAAGGGGTAACTCGGGGAGGGGGGAGGCGAGCTCTGCGGCGCTGCGCGAAGACGCGAAGAGAGATTGGAAAAAGACGTCAAAGCGTTAGGACGTATTGTGGTAGAAAAGAGCACCACGGGTCGCGAAGTGGACCGGTGTTCTGGGAATGGGGCTGACCGCCGAGGCGATTGCTGTGCGTAAGATTGCTTAAGGGACAGTAGCAGATCTTATCCAACCGCGGTGAACAACTGTGAGCGTTCACGAACATTAATCCGACGCAATCGCGAAGCGTTACACATTTGTGTATCGGGCCAATCACCCACATGTGTTTGCGGCCCTCTGCTTCTGTCTGGGCCGGGCAGTATGTCACGCGAAGTATCTCGTGAATGCGCGGGGGAGACGGTCGACTCAAGACGGCGGGGCTACCGTTGACCTGCCCAGGAAACTTCGCCCCCATCAGCTGTCTCCAGACGCCCTAGAGAGGGGCCATTGACCTGCAAGCCTGCCCAGGAAACGTCGCCCCCATCAGCTGTCTCCAGACGCCCTAGAGAGGGCCATTGACCTGCCTGCCGACCCTTCCAGCAGCCTGCGAGAGATCAACTCGCAACCACTAAATTGTGTATGCCCTAGACCCACGCGATTGGGTATATAACCAAGAGATTGCTCTTCAAGCAGACTTGTAACAATTTTTAAATTTTTTTTATTTGTGTTAATGTCAGCGAGGCCGCGCATGGCCCAAATTATGTTTAATTTTAAGAATTTAACAAGTTGAGCTCAACGGGTAGGGTGATAGTAATTTCTTCACCCAGTTTCTTTCTTTTGTCATGTAACTTCCCTGGTTTTGGACCAGAAATAAACCTATCGTTAAATTCTGAATTATTTTTGCAACATCCTTCCTCCTCCACGCATTCTCAATTTATAGAACTTGAAAAGCCCAACCGATCGAGCACTGCCGGTGACAATATATATATATATATATATATATATATATATATATATATATATATTCTAAAATATGTAGGAAAAATATGAAATATGTGAAATAAAAATTCGTTATAATGTTTAAAATTTCATTCTTTAAGCATTTTCCGAGCAAAGTACATTGTCAATCAGATCTTAAAATGAATTCGGAGAGGCCGAAAGAAAGTTCTACATCTACAGAAGCAATTATTCGCTAGTTTCATCCGAAATGTATAATACTTTTGTAGTATATACAATGCTGTTTACGAAGAGCCGGCGGCGCTCGAGTGAATAGTACCGTGTACCCTGTGATAGAAAAAGAGGGGGTAAACGGAGCATACGCCCCTCCCCCTCCAGAAAAGCGATAAGACAATGATCTGAAAAATTTGATTCATCGAGTTACGCATGTGGTTGAAGTTCCTTCTGCTTCACATTCATCCGCTCCTCCTTGATCCCGAGTACGCGATTTCCAAGAAGCAGATGGCGCGGGGGGGGAGGGGGGAGGAGTAAGTTTGACAAGTAATAGCGAAGGTCCGGCAACAAGCGCATTGCGTGTTTTTTTTAAGTGAAATGTTCATTTTCAGTTTATAAATATTTAAAAATGTAACGAAATATGTAGCAATAGATAGAATATGTAAAAATATGTAATTATACCAAAATATGTTAAATAAAAATAGTTTCAATTTGTTGGAAACGTTGTGTTAAATCTAAAAAAGTATTAGTAAATGCAGGTATCTTGTCCTGTAAAAGTATGTATTTGCATGAAAATCCGTTCCCTTGTAATTAGTAATTACTTTATATGTTCTGTATGTATGTGAGACCGTGTATTATGCTTGACCTGTGTCGTATGTCTGTGTTGCAGTATTTATTTTGTAAGTGTATCCAGCTGTTGGTCATCCACCTCGATGACGGTAGCAGGGATCGCCATAAAGAACCTTAGCTTTCATCACCGAACGCAAGCTAACGTCCGTCGCCACGGAAAGGCCGGTGGTTCGTCTCGTGTCCACTTGCTCTTATTGCCACAACTCTCCTTAATTCTGATGCCGACGGCCGTACTAGGCCGCTTTGAAGTTTTGTAGACTTATGAATATTGATATATTTACATGAATATTGGTAGAAATTAGTTAATCGTGTAATATTATAATTATGGATTAATTAGTTAATCATGTTATTATACTTTCGAGACTCTGATGGAAGTTTTATTGTATATCTTGAATCAAGCGCGACTCGTCATTAAAGGCTGTAAGACGGAGCCTCTACTTCATAAATCGCCGCCCAATATAAATTTAAAAATATATTTATAAATGTATTTATTTATTAACAATGGCTTTCTGAGTTACATAATCGCAACAAAATTTTTGTTTCTGTGTTCGATAACGGTCGTCCGTAAGGCATTTGAAGCTGTTGACAAGGAAGACAAAAGCGTTAGGTTCCCACTTCACTCCGCCATAAGGCCTGTGCAAAACGAGCAGGCGTGACGTCATGCATTCACTACACAGGCTTTGTATACCGGCCGACGAGGCTGCGGCCAGGCAGCCTTCGAGGGGCGTAGGGTTTGAAGAATGACGTTCTCTCCAGATAGCATTACCATAGACTAAAGAGGTACTTTCTCTTATTTTCTACCATTCGACAGCATATATCGAGATAAAATAGGGTAATTCCCGTTTTTCATGCGTGCTCGCTTAAATCATCAAATTTCGCGGTGTTCTCACGGCTAAACCATTAATCGGAGAAAAAAATCTGACTGACATTAAATATTGGTAATTTTATCTTCTTTGATTTCGTCCTTTAATTGCGAAAAATGGATGGCTTTTTGAGTTATTTTGAAAAAAAAAAAACTGACTAAAGGCGTGGTGTTTACACATTTTTGTTTAAAAAACATATTTCCAAACAAAACTTTTGTTGGCAAACTTGATATTCCGTGTTCAGCGACCCAAAAAACATGTAGGAACCAAATATCAAAACTACACCAAAACCTTCTCTTATTTTCTACCATTCGACTGGACTGATGCTGGTCTTCGTTCGTCAGGGAGATCCCGTAGTCGCTGGGGAAGCCCCGTGGCTGGAGGGAGGGAGCAGGTAGCTGGGTCGGCCGACCCACCCCAGACCCTGCAGTCGGCACGGAAACAACACCCCTTTCTCGTGTCCTTCTGCACAGCGCGATATTTTTTACAAATACTCACCACCAACAGCCAGTCCTGTTCTTTCCTTCACACTTCGCGATCTTGGCGCTTTCTATCGGCGGACGGGAAACTTTTCAAAGGAGGTAGCTCGAAACCAGCCTGATGAGCCCTCTATGAGCTCTGATGACTCATCAGTGATGAGCCTGCGCGGGTCCCAGTTTTCCGACCGTCGGAGGGGGGTGTTAGTTTCTGCGCGGGCCGAGGGGCAGGGTAGGAGGGGATGACTTCCAATGCACTGCACACCGTCACGTGACAATCGCAACCGTTCCAAGAACATCGGAGCGACTAATTCGCTTGTTGTAGGCCTGAGTGTTAACGCGTGAAAATTATTAGTTTCTCATCACGGCAAAGAGAGTTTCTAATACCACTATACACAGCGAGTGCCGCGAAATCATTGCCCGCGTCATTGCAAAGTGTGATAAAGAGAAAGAAGATAAATGTTTAGGTCGAAAATGAACATTTCACTTGTGATGTTCGAAATATATGTTACTTGAAAACTAACTTAGTTACTGAAATACTTTAAAAATATACGCAAAACGCTTGTATTAACCCGGACAATCGCTATTAATTGCCAAACTTATCTCCCCCCCGCCCCACTGCTTCTTGGAAACAGCGTGATCGGGATCAATGATGAGCGGATGTAGTATGTGATGCAGAAGGAACTTCAACCACGTGCTTACTCGTGTTTCATAGACCACATGCGTAACTCGATAAAAAAATCAGATCATTGTCTTATCCCTTTTCTGGAGTTGGGGTGGGAGTATGCTCCCTTTACTCCCCCTTTTATCACAGGCTACACGGTACTATTTACATGAGCTCCGGTTCCTCGTAAACAACATTGTATATAATACGAAAGTATTCTGTTTCGGAAGAAATTAACGAATAATTGCTTCTGTAGATTGAAAACTTTCATTCAGCCTCTCTGATTCCATATAAATTTCTGATCGACAACGTACTTCGCTCGGAAAACGTTTGAAGAATGGAATTGTAAACATTATAATGAATATTTATTTCACATATTTCCTATTTTTTCTTACATATTTTTGAAAAATTAGTACATATATATGTACATATTTTGCTTTTTTTATTACAATAAAGTCCGTTCCCTAGTTATTAGAAATACTATACTGGATTTCTATGTGAGAGAAAAGGTTGTGCCGACGGTGCAAAAGCTTCTGCCTATATATTATTAAGGACAAAATTAATTTTCCGTGGGGCCCAAAATCTTTATTGCGGGTTATGAAATCAATGGGTTTCAAATGGAAAAAATGCCAATCAAAGCGAAGGGCGCTGATAGAGAGATCCAGATACATTGTTCAGTTGAAACAATTTCGAAAAGAGAACCGACATATCTATGTGGATGAGACATGGGTTGATAACACACTTAAGTTTCAAAAGTGCTGGCAGAGTGATGACGTTTTGGGTGTCCAAGTGATGCTTGGTCCAAGTGACGTTTTGGGTGTCCAAGGAAATGCAACAAGTAGACTAATAATTGTTCATGCAGGGGGGAAGGGGGAAGGGATGTCTTTGCGACACCTGTCTAATTTTTCGAGCTGGTAGTACTGTGGGAGACTACCACGGCCAAATGAATGGCATTAATTTTGAAAAATGGGTGCGTGATAAATTATTGCCACATCTGCCAGAGCGTGCTGTTGTTGTCCTTGACAATGCTCCATACCACAGTATGGAAGTTAACAAGACACCGTCCGCATACTCAAGAAAAGCCGACATGATTGCATGGCTTCAAAGAAAGGGAGTGCATTGTGAAGAAAGTATGCGTAAGACAGATTAGTACCGATTAATTGCACCTCTCAAACCACGGGCAAAGCAGTACAAGTTTGATGAGTTGTTAGCAGTACACGGACATACAGTTGTGAGATTTCCTCCCTACATGTGTGAGATGAACCCAATTGAACTTACTTGGGCGAAAGTAAAGAGAATATTTAGGGAGAGAAATGTAACGGGTGATATGTCAGTTACGAAATCGCAAGAAAACATTGAAACTGCAATTCAAGAAGTCACCGTGCAGGACTGGAAAGGATTTTGCTGCCATGTGGAAAAAATAGAAAATGATTATTGGGATAAAGATGGTATTGCGCCGGATATCATTGACAAACTAATTGTTAATTTAGATTCCGATTCGTCAGAGAGTGAAGCCTGCGGGTCATCATCAGATTCTGAATAAGGTAAGCTCGATGCTGAAATAATCATGTAAGAAAAGCGTCTCTGATCGTAAAGTTAATAAAAAAAAATGTTTTTCGCGCTGCTAGTTATACGTCGACGGGCAGGATGTCCTCCTCACCGCTGCTCCGTTTCTGGGAACATGCCTACGTTACTCCTGTACCGCGGTCGGAGAACTCGGTCCCGGCAGTATATAATTCTTTACTCTATGGAACTATGCAACAGCGAGGAGCATTGAGCATAACTAGTTTCCCATTTTGCGATAGGAGCGCTACTCCCTTATGCCTGTACCGGAAGCGAATATGTATAGAAATATAATGCATACAATGGAATGCAATAATGCAGTGCATTTGCAGCCTTCCCTATTTAGAAAAACACGAGCTGCGACTGTCTTGAATGTTTAAAATAGTTTCTCAGTTTTTAAAAAAATGCATAGTATTTTAAAATGTCCAAAAATGTCTTTCTGTTTAATTGGTCGTAGTTAGTTGTATAAGGCTGGTATTAGGTAAAATTCCTGAACTACGCCAGAACGACATGCAGCTCACTCACATTCAGTTAAGACATGTGCCAGTTTCGTCTGACATTTTAATTCTATTATTTTGTATTAATACTGTCCCTATTTGTATAATTATTGTTACTATTATCTCTCTAGAATATATTAGTTGTAAGAAACTTACATTAATTAGGCTAATTCTAAGTAGTTAGTGTTCCAAGTGTGATCATAAGCTAACTTATTTTACCTCCGATTCCTTTCTGCACAATTCCATTTGAATTTTTCCACCGCGGATATCTAAATGTGGCTACAAAGTACGACACAGACTTTCCCTCAGTACACGGGTCTCAGAAATTCTATACCTGTGCCTAGTGCTCCCCCCGGCCCCTTGGAAAGCCCCAGACCCGCTCGAAGTAGCCCTGCAACCCTTCAAGATTTACAAAGCTCTTTATCTCGGTTTCCTCGCGGTTTGTCTGTTTTCCACGTAAATGCACAATCACTTAAGCAGCATTACTCAGAATCGAATCACAGCCAAACAATTGAAACTTGTCTTACCATTTGCCCTTCCGGCACTTACGCATTTAATTAATTTCTCACTAACATCGGGAACCTTTCCTCAAGCGTGGAAGCTTGCACATGTTCGACCCTTGCCAAAATCCGAACTGATTTCGGGGCCTGGCAGTCCAATTAGTCGTCCAATTAGTATATTACCGACAGTGTCAAAAGTTCTTGAAAAAATTGTTCGAAAACAGATTGTAAAACACTTAACTGATTCAGATCTGCTCAATAACTTTCAATCCGGCTTTAGAGGAGGTAGAAGCACCCAAACAGCTTTACTGAAAGTAGTCATCATATGTACGCGGATGATCTGCAAATTTACATCTCCGGGAAACCGTCACAGGTAGCAATGCTAATAAATAAATTAAATAATGAGCTCTCATCTGTAGTAAAATGGTCAATGAAAAATGGATTCAATTTAAATCCTACAAAATCACAAACCATCATAATTGGCTCTTCCCAAATGCATAAGAAACTTAAATGTTTATCTATTCCTGATGTGCTTATAGACAATGTTGTAGTTCCTCGTCATTCACAAGTGAAAAACTTGGGCTTAATTTTTGATGATCATCTAAGCTGGGAATACCAGATCCGAAATGTCTGTCGCAAGGTTTATGCATCTTTGCAATCCCTTAGATGTATCGACAAATGTCTCCCTACAAATACGAAGGAAATGTTAGTACAAACTCTGTTGTGTCCTTATTTCGACTACGGTGATATTGTGTACAATAATTTTAAGAGATTCACTCGCTCAAACTCAGCAAAGAGCTCAAAATGCCTGTATTAGTTTCATTTATAATATAAAAAATACGATCATATCTCCAGAGTTTATAAAGTGAACAAAATACTAACACTAAAGGATAGGCGTTTGTATCACAGCCTTTGTCTTTTATTTAAGATGCTAAAAATGGATTCCCCGTCATATTTAACAAATTATTTCGTATATCTTAAATCCTCTAGATTTCAGAAATCTCAGTTACTCCGTATTCCAAAAAGTAAAACAAACTACTACAATAAATCATTCGCAATCACGGTAGCCCGAGAGTGGAATAAATTGCCTCTCAACATTAAAAACTGCTCATTAACGTCTTTTAAGAAACACCTGAATGACTTACTTACAAAATAGAATATATCATTATACAATTTACATCACTGTAGATATTCGAGTGTCAAATCCAATGTCAGTTTTACCTCCTTTTAGGAATGCTAAAAAAGTGACTAATATGTTTAGAAATAACCGTAATGTACTTGTTGAAAATGTTTGATTTGTTTGATACTGCCGGAAATGTATTTTCATCCATAGGAGCAGAGGTGGAGCAAGAAGACGATCCCGTGCAGCATGGCCAGCAGCTGAGGAAAACATCCCAAAATCCTGTCACTTCATTTTAGCTTAGTTACTATTGTATTAGGACCAGCCTGCCTGGTGTGTTTTCCCCGACTAGCGGGTTTTCCTCCAGGGTCGAGCGGCGAGTGAGGTGGTGTTTCTGTATTAAAAGATTACAGTCGCTCGGGGTGAATACCAGGCTGCCGTGTAGCGCGCAATGGAGCAATGTTATTCAACTTAAATTGTTTTTAACGTCCGTCTTTTAATTTATAATTCGTCAAGCAATTTCACATTTTTTTTTTTTAAAAAGCCTTAAATTTATTGATTTTACTAACTTTCAATTATATATTTTACATTTGTACATAATATTACCTCTTTGTATGCATCTGACATGTGGTTAGGCGGAATTTTATTATTATTATTATTTTTTTTTTTTTTTTTTTTATTATTTTATTATTCCACATGGGCACGGGGGGATGTCCTCTTCTGCGCAGATGAGGGCTAACGAGAAGAATGATACCGAAAAAGTGTTTTTTTTTTTTAAACGTCCGTCCGTCTGTGAACACTACTAGCGCATAAATCACAGGTACGATCGTTTCCAAACTGAAGAAACCCTCGTCCATCTGGCTCTAATTGAAACTTTGAAAATTATTCTTTAAAATTTGGGAAGTACTTTACATAAAGACACCAAACCATTTTGAAATTTTTATCAGAAACGGATCCAATTTCCCCCCCTAAATTTATTGTAAGAATAGAGTAAAATACACTTATAAAGGTGGCATAGGCCCGATTTTCGCGGTAAAATCTGAATTTTCGAAAAATGCAAAAGTTCGAATTTTTTCGGCATCTTCCTACAACTACAAAATTGAGGCCACATATTTCCTTCAAATGAAATTTGTTGCTGAAATTAGTTTTTAAGGTCGGGTAGACTTTTTGATAATTTTAGTAGTTTTCATACAATAGATCGTTAAATATTTGCAATTTTAAAAAATTACAAAAAACAAGATTTTCTGAAAAACGGCTCTAAATTTTATGTTTAACTTTTTGGTAGGGGTGGTGTCAAATAAGTCCTACACAATGACAAACGCCATATTGCTCTATTCTTTTTTTTTCAAAAATTACAAAAAGGTAATTTTTTTGACTTCTCTCCATCAGTAATTTTTACATTAGAGGCGATTTCTTCACATTATTCATTTATGAGTACATGTGCTTTTAAATAATGTCAAATAAAGTTTTTTGAATACTAAATAGTTTTTTGTTAAAATGAGCTCAAAATTCTGCAATTTTCAGATACGCTCAAATGCCATTTTCTCAAAAATGGCTCCAAATTTTTTCTCTTAATTTTTCCAATGGATACTGCTAATTGCACTGTTTATTATGCTATAAATGTTATTTTCATGTAGCCTTTTGTTTAAAAAAAAATACAAATGTAATTTCTTTTAAATATCTCTTGCGTTGTTAAGACACACATTTTCACCAATTTGTATATATTATTGCATTTGTAAGTGGAAGTACTCCAAATGACATTAAATGAAATTTTTCGAAAACTCAATAGATTCCTGTAAAAAAGCTTTAAATTTTGAATTTACAGTAACGCTTAACGCCATTTTCTTAAAAATGGACCCAAACTTTTCAATAAAAATTACTATTTAGAAGGAAGTTTTAGCCTTCTTTAATGTTATTAAAGTAATATTTCGGTTCTACTATTTGGAAACCGAAATATTGAGAAAATTTAAAAAAAAACGCACTTTGAGTGGCGATAGATGGCAGCAGGCAAAGAGAGGCAAGACTGTACAGTACCAGTCCACATTAAGGAAATTAGAAAACTACTACGAGAAAGTTTGTGTCATTCAGTAGCACCATTAGTTCCATTTTATATCCTCAAAAGCTTATGGATTTTTCAAAAACCATCATTTGAGATAGTTTGAAGCTTGAGTTAACAAACGCATTAAACAATGATATACACTTCGTCTATAATGATCTTTTTATGATGAAATATATATTTAAAAAGAATAAATAAGTTAAGATTTAAAAAATCAAAAGAATACAGTAATAATGCCTTTATGATACCTCATACAGTTCATCTAGCATTATTAGTACAAAAAGTTTAAAGACAAAATTTGAAGTCGATTTTGAGAAAATCTTAATTTTAATATTTTTTAATGTTATATATATTTCAATCAAAATTGTTCATAAACTGTTACAATTAAAAAAAAAAGTACAAAATATTAATGAAAGAACTAATTATGAAGTACAAATTTAATTTGAAAAAAAATCACTTTCTTCAATATTGTAATTCTATGAAGAAGCAAAAACTTTTGTAATTTTCGAAAATTCAGAGTTAAGAGTAAAAATCTTTTTTGCAAATATTTTTGGGGAAATAATTCCAAGAAAATTGGTAGAGTTTTTTAAAAATATGTACGAAAAATTTGGACATTGTGTTAAGATTGCAACTATTTGCCATAATTACAATTCATAGAAAGGCCAAAAACATGTACTTTCATAAGAATCTGGACTCTTAATGATAATTATAACATTTCATGCACTGGTTTAGTATTCTGATCCTTTTCCAAAATAAAATCATGTGCTCTGAATTGTTAAAACAGGAACGTATCTAAATATATCTTCTTAATGTTTTAAGAATATAAAGTTATTCAAATGAATATACAATTTTCATAATTGACTATTAACAATTTTCATAACTGAATATTTCTTCTTTCCAAAATTGTCAATAGTGTCACTATTCTTATGAAAATGTTATTCTGGTTTACTGATGGAAAGAATTTTGACTAGCATTTAATCAGTGAAACTTGATTACCTTCAAGACTAAGATCAATTCTACAGAACAAGGAATACTTCTTGCTTTAGATCCTACTGCATATTTGTAATTAAACAATAATATTGACTGGTGTGATTCCAGCTTCTGATCATGCTTAGTTCCCCTAGGTGGCCTATAATAGGGATCCCATACATCCCAGACTTGTTACCTGTCCTGGCATCCTTGAAACATCACTTCAATATGCTAAAATATCCTGGGTTTTTAAAAATACAAAAAAGTTTTGACAACTTGAAGATTTGTTAGAAAGTGTCATTCCTTTTTGTTTGTATGTTTAGCTGTAGTTCTTATTTGAAATAAATTCAGGCAGTTTAATAACATTTTCTTTTAATAATAATAATAATAATAATAAAAAAGCAACAAAATGCTTGAGAAAAAGTTTGTTTTGAGTGGAAATTTAACGATGCCAGTTCTCATTTAGACAGACTTTTACATTTTTTAATAATTAGTTTTTGTTTTATAATTGTTCATTATCATAATGAACTATTTTATACAAATTGAAAGGAGCAAATTATTTCTGTGTTCATAAAGTTTTCAGAATAATGGTACTTTGTTTCATTTGAGACCACCCCCATCCCCTTATCATAATTTTGTGTTGTGTCCCATTTTATGTTTTGAAAGTATGGGATTCCTACCAACAATAAAATTTAATAAAGGTCCTTTAAAATAATAAATTACTGTAAATGTGAAAACAAACTTGTCAAAATTGTCTGATTATTTAAAAGGTTGGGAATAGATAGCCCATTTATAAACAAACATAATATACACACCTGTATAAGACATTAACACTGAATCAATAAAAAAAAAAAAAAAAAAATTTAAGATCGTACATTACAAAAATTCAAACTGTATGAAATTTTTGATCAAGAATGTGCTTGAAACAATAACATATTCAGCATTACAGGTAGGACATTGAAAAGAAGAAGATGAAGAAGAAGACGACGAATAAGAAAGAAAAAAGAGAGAGAGAGAGAGAAAAAAAGGTAGGTAAAAGGTAGTAGGGTATACAGAAATTTTCTGGCATGTTCTTTGGTTTTCTCTGCACTATTCTTTCAAAGGAAAGCTATGAGAATCTCAGTTCTCATCTTACATATTTATGATTTTTCCAAGTTTCCCTTTTGTTAAATGAGAATTATCTTTTTAGGGTGAGAACATATTTTGTAAGAAAACTAAAAATCTGGTAATGTCAAAGAGATAAGCAGTTTTCAAAAAACATTTCTTTTTTTTGTTTTGTTTTAAACAGACATAATCTGGAATCTATTGATTTGAAATGATACCCAATTTAGTGTGTAAGTTGGAATTTCAAGATAAAGACTGTTCATAAATGAAATATCAAGAGAAGTTTGGAAAAGTTCACACAGTCATAAGAAGTCTTTAAATGGCTATTTCAAGATATTGCTTTTAACATATCAAAAACAGTTGGCACTTAATTAGTAATTATAACTCCACAACATTTATCTTAACTCATAATGAAAACTAAATCTGAACAGCCCTATCCCTTGATTTACTTCAGAAATTTCCAGGAAACAATGAAAAAGACAGTTTTATAATTCAATAAATTCATTTTTATACATAACAATTTTTTAAGACAATTACTTGTTCCATTTTTTTTGGAAACAATCTTGAATATATCTGAATTTTAACAAATTTCATTATCGGTAGTTCATTGAAAACATTAAGTTAATGTTACTTTCTTTTTCCTGAAACCTCTTTCCATTAGTTGATGGAACACAAATATATCAGTGAGTCATTAGACTACTTCCTCTTTACATTTTTTCCAACTGTAAAATACTATGACATCAAAATAAATACAATGTACTATTTACAACCTGAATATGGTTAGAGTACCAATTACAACAAGTGACCCCAAACGTTCATATTTACTGTCTCATGAAAGATGACAGTTTTAATGCAAGCAGATTCTTGCAACTTAAACATAGATTTGTACCCATGTACTACCAATTCCAAACAGGTATTTTTTATCCAATAGTCTAAATGCAACAAAAATGCATTCTTCTACACAACTGATTTAACAATCATTTCTTATAGTACACACTTGACAACCCGTTTCCATCTACATATAGGCTTCTGCCACATTTATCCTATTTTTATCTCATACTGCATATAAAATATTAAACAGTAAAATCTTATCTACAGCCTAGATACATTGATAACTTTAAGGATACATAATTCACAATATAAACCATTCTACCAGAATGTACACAAATGTATACATGCACAACACATTGCTACCCAACATGTGTTTGTTTGCTACTCATAAATAACACATCCCAATTGCCTAAGTAGTGGAACATTATGGTCCATTGTGAATTACTTGGTCAGGTGAATTGACTGATGACAGAAGGGGTACTGATGTAACAGTAGGTGGTGAACTGGGCAGAAATAAATGAGGTGCAAGTGAAGACGGAGGGCTGCCAGTCACATTGGGAGGAGCGGCCACTGATACAGGGAATACTTGCTGGGTCTGCAAAACACAACAAGGCCAATCATGCCAACAAATTCAGAATGTTAAAAATTGGTGGTGTATATTTATGATTTACAGTGGAATCTTGTTAGCTTGTTCTGAGATTTCCTGCTTAGTACATATTAATTTATAAGTCCCAGTCCCATTAAATTAATTGTTTACACATTTAAAACTCCAATGGACATGTTGAAAGTTTGTCAGCAACATGTTCTACAATTCACATGATTTTCAGTGCAACAGCATTCTTGAATACCTATAATTTTCAAGGTACTTTGGGGTACATGAGGGCATAGAGAAGGGTGCTTGAAGAAAGTATTCAGAGTATTTTCATTCCGTTTGTTTACTAATCCCTTGGAGAAATGTGTTCTACTTCTGTGATTCCACCATTACGCTGTTTGTGTTATGTTATGTTATAACATGTTTCTTTGAATTTGATATATTAAGGATGCTAGTTTTTTTCTCTCTGATAGCTTTCTTTATTCTTAATGCCTGTGTATTATTAGCTTCCTTTTTCCTTAATGTCTGCATATTATTGGCAGAACTGATTTTTACTGCTGTGAAAAGATGCTCATGCACAGGAAATCTCTTCCCTGATGCAACACCACTGCAACTCAAATGATGGACAGAGTCCACAGTTAATATTGATGGCCTCAGGCAATGAGAAGCCATATCCAGTAATAATTCTGACACAAGATGCCCATCAAAAGCAGTTCTGCCATTAGCATTGATAACACGTAAAGTACGAAACATGACAGTCATGCAGTTTGTATGCATATGAGCTGAAAAGAAGGCAAAACTGATCCATATAGAAACATATTGATATTAGAACACCCAAAAAGGTAGGACACAGGTTTGCCTTTGTGTTTGACTCCATAAGTGTCCTTCCTCCATGTCAGGGAGTCACGTACTTAGCTTGTGCCAATTCAGCCTAAGTCAATCTTTGGATTCAGTGCTGAGTGAATACCTGCATAGTAAAGGAGAGTAAACAGCATTTCATGCTTAATATTTCCTCAGATAAGCAATCGACCAATTACAATATTGTCTATTGGATTTACGGCTCATCCCGGACAGCCAAGAATACAAAATTGTTTATTTCCTTGTTATTTAGATTTTAATCAGCAATTAAATTAGTTTATCTCGGCTGACTTTCTGTGCCTATTTATGTATAAATCCGTTTTTATTCGCTACCAAAGTGTTCTAAGAAGGAAATTGTGATAATGACAAATTGAACATTTTTTAAAAAAAGTTTTCGCCATTTCTGATACTCAAAATTTCAGACCCTCACAAAATGTGCTTATGAGATTCCCCCATATTCATTTTGGCGTTATGATGCCGTAACGTGCCCATAACCACCTCCCCTATACTAGATTACACAATCCACTGCTCCTGGATCCCAAATTCCCAGTGAGGTTAACTTACACTGGCTTGCTGTGAGTCTGAATAGAAGTAGTGGGCTGGGAAAACTCTTGTGGTGGCAGAAGCATCGCTTACTTGCACAGCATATGCTGAAAAGGCAGGGACCGGAGAGGGAGCGCTCACAGCAGGAACAAAGAGAGGAAGCGTAGGGGCGTGGGAGTGCTCTGGTAGGAGTGTTGACCTCATTGTGTCCAGCTGCGAGGGCACGAGGGTGGTGGGAGGCACTGGAGCTCCAATGGGGGTAGAAATCATCTGAAACAGCAATTAATTGATTCACAGACTCTGCTACAATTACCTTGCAACGAAAGCATACTAATGTTTTGTTGCAAGGTAACTAAGCTTAATTGGAGAAAAATACTTCATTGGATTAATAAGCTACTTCTTAACATGCAATCAGTGATGATGTTCTTAAATTTAGTTATTTATTTGGAAGCAATTTCTCAAGTAACAATTTTACAAGTGTTGCATTCAACCATTGCTATCTGTAATTGTGTAACATTGGAATTCACATACATTTTTTTTTTTAAAGTATTTCATACTTAGAATTATGAGGTTTGGTTATGAGTATGCTTCCCAGTTTCACTGTTTTTGTACTTAATTGATGAAAACATTTTTTTTTCAAGACTTGGATTATAGATGCCACACACTAATGGATTCAATATCAACACACTTTTAATTAATTTTGTTAAAGACAAAGTTGTGGAAACAAATTATAAACAGAAAAACAACTAAAATTAATTCTGTTTATTATGAAATATTTTTTTTCAAATTCTTTCAGGAAAAGACTAAGTGTGAAATTAATCACAAAAGCTTCTAAATACGTCTCATTAAATACAATTCTAATTTTATACATGGAAATATAACAACCAAACTGATCATTGTTAACATTGTATCAAAACTTTAGTTCAAAAGTTTTTAATACAAGCTGTGCAACTTTCCAGAGATTAAATGATGTTATTTAAATTTAAAAAGCTGAGAAACCTAATTGTTACAATGAAAATAATAGTCAAGCCTAGTAACAAACAAGTGGATAAATCTTTTTCCTACATATAGTAAATTACTTTCTCTAACACAGTGTCATGTGTAGTCAGAACACGTTTTGGGTGCTTGATAATGAAAAATCAATTGACAGCAAAACAAAGGTTCCATCCATATGTCCATGCATGGCCAATGTTAGTGCCTACATGACAACAGATATTCTTGAAAATTAGTATTCCCCAATCGATTTAAATGAACTCAAGGCCCTCCAAGTTTGAAACAGATATTTTGATTTTGGAGGGTGAACTGTATACAAAGCCTCAACATTTTCAAACTTTTCTCAAAAATGTCTCCAAATTTTTTATTAAACGTTGTCCTTAGATAGCTTAAATAACACTTAAAAGAATTGTGCAAGTCTTATTTTTGTTGATATTCCTGAGTTTTTGAAAATTGCGGAATTACAATTTTTTCAGCGACTTTTTACAACTACGATATTGGAGATAGAGATTTTTTGCCTCAACAAAACCTGATCTTTACAGATTTTGTAATAAACTCATAAAAAATGTATCAAAACTATGGGTAGTAAATTTTCTCTCCACATGCATCAAAGAATGGTTAAAAAAAAGTTGTGTCATTTCCGGCAAATTGTTTGCATTTTCAAAAATTGTAAATTTTAATATTTAAAAACTACAGTTCAAATTGAAGATAGCGATTTCTGCCTTCAACAAAATCTACTCTAAAAAAAATTTTACAATTGAAGTTTATTTTATAATATTTTGTGACTTTATATATATATATATATATATATATATATATATATATATATATATATATATATATATATATATATATATATATATATATATATATTTTCAGATTATAGCTAATTCTTCATGGTTCCAACGACATGTAGCAGTCAAAATGACAGCTTGTTTAAAATGTGATTCTGAAGATGACAAATGGCAGGAGCTCTCACTGTCAAATTTTCATCCAGGAGCTGGACTGTCGAAGTATTTCATAGTAACAATGATTTAGCTGGAATCAATACCTGGATTCTGTATGAAAAGGTCTCGAGAAACAATCTGTCCTGGCGGTCGTATTTACTGAATCTGGCTGAAGAAAGTCATGTGTCCCTGCTATCGACTCGAAACGTTCCAAGAGGGTATCACTTGTCACAGAGTACTTCAGTACAAACACACATTTGAGGGATGAAAAAGCATTGACAGTGTCAAATAGGACAACGTGTCATAAAACAAAAAAGCAATAACATACACGTATGATAATGTATAATATAATAATAATAAAAAATATAATAGGATACAACAAAAACAATGACACCTGTTCTGGGAGCAGAAAAATAGTTTGGCAAATGTGGTGACATGAGAAAAGTAGTTGTCTGTTTGATTTTAAGTCAAAATAATTAAATATGTATGACTTTTTTAAAATTTTTTTTTCATTGCCCTAATAGTTATTATATATCTGGGGAGTTAAGTAGATGTTTTAACCCCGAGGGCAACTTCCAAACCTGAGGGTCTCTAGCCTGATCAACTAGTAATTGCCATGGTGCACACGAAACCTTATGGCTAACTAGTTTGTTACTGAGTCAAATGAAAATTCTAATTTTATAATTTTTCTTGCATCTAAAGTGAAAAGACACATTATAATAAGTCATTTGTCAAAATGACATCAGATAAACAAAACAGTGTGTGTATGTAATTACTATTGCACAATCATTGATGGACCGATTTATTTGTACAAAATGAAAGAATATTGTGAAGTTCCTGTGGCAATTCTTGCAAAAGCTAACAAAGCTACAAGACAAGGCATTCCAGTAAAATATTGAGAAATACATGAAAATGTTTATGGTGTATTTGAGAGTTATAGAACTGCATGCATTGCGTTCATGAAATGGTACTTTCAGGTTATTTGCCTTATTGCCAAATCATTTAGAATATTTCATAACATCGAAAAATAACATTTCAAGAATATTAGTCGATGTGGCTTATACATATTACTAGAAGTACTGCTACTGGTATGGGTGACTAATGGCATATATATATTCATGAGTACATTCCAAATTGTAAGTTTTGTGTCAAGGAAAATAAGGTATATAAGAGTCATTTGTCTCATTTATGCAATACTCATTTACTTATTTTATTTGCTTGTATCTTAATTTTAATAAATTGAATTCATAAAAATGATGTATTTGTTGTGTTGGTATTAGGGCCATAAAGTATTCAAAAGGTCCACACTGTCATAAAGAATCGAAAAGGCCTCTAAGGGTATTAACAATACTGTTACGTGGTTTGTTTCAGTTCAGTGAACACACAGCAATGAACTAGTTAACCATAAAATGTATTATACGACTTTTATTTATTTTTATTTATTAACAGACTCTCGTCCATATTTACAGACTTGAAATATAACAAAAGTGTCTCAATATAAATAAATTTAAAAAAGTTATTTGAAGCCGTCATTTTGACTGCTCTGCATCATTCCAGGTAGAATAAAATTGCTATCTTTCTAGTTAACACTAGAAAGAATGGCAAAGATCTGGTTAACACTAAAATGAATGGTGAATTTTCATTGACCCCTTTGAATTTTCAAAAATCGCATGTTGGAAATAATATGAAAGACAATTGTATTTTTAAGCATCAGCCCAAAATGGTATGTCAGGTCTCCCTGGTGGAGAGGTACAACACAGTGAGTTAAGTTGGTGGACCTACGTTGAAGTCTCGGCATGGAGAAAAAGTTTTGTTGGTTGAAAACACTTGCAGGTTCATGTAGTATAGCATTGTGAAGCCATTACACATATTGCAAGAAAGTATGTGCTATTTAAGACCATTAGTTTCTTCTATTTCAGCAAACTGATCAGAATCACAATACCTGTTGCCCGAGGTGTGTAAAGATGGGTGTAGGATGAACGTGACCGAGAGCTGATAAAGGTGGCGATGCTGCTCCAGCCAGGGGGGTTTGAGACCGGGGCCGGGAACGCGGTAGGGGGAGGGGCGGAGGTGACATGGGAGAAGGTGGGTGGTGGGGAGGGAGGAGGAGGGGAACCACTACCATGCAAATGGAGCACTTCGCCACTGGAGACAGGTTGCTGAGAAAGTGCAGACACACCACTCGTGTCTAGAGGCCTTTCCTCTGCTGTTCCCATTTGCTGCCTAGAGCCTGGCTCTCCTGAAACATTTTGACAGCTTCCAGATGCTTTCCCTGTGAATGAGGAATTCACATTTACTTGTGAGCATGCGCTTAAAATTAAAAGCAGTGGTGGAAAGTAGGAGCCAAAAAGACTTTTTCATAAAAGGCATTTTGTTCTAACAATTGCTATTTTTCCAATTAATGTACCTACTTTTACAATTAACTGATAACTTTGTTAATACTTATAACACAATATGGTACTGTAACTCAAATATTTGCTATGTGAGAAATGAAAGGTTAGCCTAACATTTACAGTAACAAAGAAATCAAATGTTCTGTTTTTATTTTTTTATGAATTTAAAGAAGCATAGAAGGCAACCGGACTGATTTGTTTGAACTTTTAATTTTTAAAATTTATAAATACTTGTTTAATATAATGATACTATTTGTTTTCATTATTTTCTTAATTTATTTCAATGTCTTCAAAGAGTGAAAATTTGCCTATGTACATAAATAGAAAGTGTACTGGATAATAAAGAAAAAAATTAGTTAGTGTTGTTTAGTAAGTTATTTTGGGATATAGATAATGAACTTCACGTGTTCTGTGCATCAGGTAGATTCCTAGCAGGCCCAATACTTTGTGCTCTATACACTTGTTTCAAAACCTGAATTCGAATATTGTAATCAAACTTCAAAAATATCCTAGTTCCAGCAAATTACAGAAAGATCAGAGAATTTTGTTTAAACTCACCTGCATGACTCTTGAAAAGTTCATCTCTTAGACCTGGAAGGAATGCATGAATGCGGTCCCATGTTATTGTCCATAGAGGTGTGTATCCATCAGATGTTGAAAAAACATGAGCTGAGTCCATCACCAAAAGCATATTTTTGAGAGATTCTGGAATAGCTTCACACTAAATGAAAAACAACCACGAATTTAATTCCATTAATAGAACTGTTTTTATAATACAGAAAACATGTAAGAAGAATTATTTGGCTACAATGGGCAAACTAGAGGAAATAATCTTAATAAATAGAAAAAATAACAAACACAATTTTATATGACTACTTTAAACTGCCCAAGTTTCTTACCAATAAGTCACTCTTATCTGCATGCATATATTTATCCATAAAATCCAAGATAGTAAGCCACAATGCTGTGAAGGTAGGCAGAGACTGGAGTGGCGTTAAATGATGTAGAAAGACCTAGGAAAATAAACATTTGAATAGGGCACAAACAAGCATAATAAATCACAATTTGATAATCAAAATGACCTTGCAGTTCATGTGACCCAATAAATACACCATATAAAAAAAACACAATTAAAGATAAATGAACATATAATCTAATCACACAACCTCTGCACATACAGTAATTTTTTAATACATTAATTTGGTTGATTGCCACTGACAATGCTGGCAAAAGGAATACCATTCCCAACAACAGTGGCAAGGTCATATTCCCACTGCTCCCTGGCACTGCAGTTATGACACCAACTGAAGGGTACAGGGAAAACCCCAGGGAAGTTATTATTGTCAATAATGTACGAAAACGAGATTTGAAATGCTACACAACTTGCCTGTAAGTCAAAACTTTAAGGGCTAATAGCTCTTGACTAATAACTTTTCTTTCTTTCCAGATTGAAGAACGTAAAATAAACGTCTCTCCAATGTGTATTGAACATTATCTATAACTCAATTTCACTTACTTGCTTCTTTCCCTGTACCCTTCAATTACTTTGAAACCCATTTCTGCTAAATCAAATTGTGAGGTCAGTATGTAAAAGGTCAAATTATTCACATTTATTGTGCAGCCATTGGCAAACTTATAAAGGGGCTACAAAAGCCCCTACTATTTGTGTCAAAACTTCATTTTTTAAGAAATATTATTTTTATAGATAATTCTTTGTTTGAAAGTTGGTCTAATGCGAGTTTAATAGAAAGTGCAAAATAACGTGATTGTGGTGGATTTGGTGATTGTGGGCTGATTCTCTAAAAGAAACATTAAAAGTGGGGCTTCTCTCACCGAAAATAATAGTTTAATTAATAAATTTTTAATTTTTCTATCAGCGAATTGATTGTGATATTTTCATATGCTTTTCAATATGACCTTCAACAATTCTTACATTATTTTGTTTTAGTGACAATATTGAAAGAAACTATATTACTTGTGAAAACTATTTATAATCTCTAACAGCACTAAACTGAGCTTTAATGCCCTGAACTGAGGCTTTGAGACACTATTAACCAGTCTTTTGTCTGAAGGAAAAATACATTTCAGAGAGTGATGTGGATTTCAGTGATCCTCAACTATGTTGGAATCAGTGAAAACTGTGGAAACTGTCCGAGATGTCTGTCTCTCTTAAAAGGGATCAGATCTTCTGAAAGGGTCCAGTCAATTGAAACAAAAATTACTAAAAATTTGAATGTGACAATTTGTTTCCCAAAACTTTTTATAAAAATGTCATAACACTTGTTTCATAAAAAGTTTGATTATTGTGCAACAAGCAAGAGCCTTCATGTTCAGGACTTTCAAATATTCAATGTTGGGTACCTTGCAGAGAACAGTGGCAGCCCGCATGCGTGTCTCCTCCAATCCCAGTGGGTCAGAGGGGCTGAGGGGCTCTAGTAGCTTGCTTAGCAATGGAAACAGCACCTTGTTGAAGCAGCCCTCCCACTCATGAGCAGACAGTGTTTGCAAGTCATGCACGAGGAGCGCTCTCTGCAAGTAGGTGACTGCACTTGTCCGCACCTGTGCAGAAAATGTCAAATTAAATACAAATAAAAACTAAGATTACAACAGATTCAGTACAGAAGAAAACATTGACAGACAGGATGGCTAAAGATAAACAATTTGGTCCAACTTCTTGAGAGAATTTTTAGAGTATAAAATTTTTCGAACTAATTAATATATTTATCTGCAGCACCTCATCTCAGCAGAGAAACTGTAGCTAAATTCTCTGCAGTTTGTAATATTTATCTGTATTATCTACTAAATAACTGCAGCTCACAAAGGTTCAAAATATATTCATTGTCTTTTTCTTAATAAAAGTTCCAATAATTACTTTTTATAGACAGTCGCAACCAAAATACCTAAAAAGGAAAGTTTGTTGGCAGGGAGATTAATTCTACAAAATGTAGCCTTCACGTTTAATGATAGAATCTATTTTCAGAAAGATGGTTGCCCTATAGGTGGGGGTTTAAACTGTATTTTATGCGAACTGACAATGAGGAGATTGGAAACTCATGTTCTCTCCCAATTGAATGTCACGTTTTTCACCCGGTATGTAGATGATACATTGATAGTCTGTCAACATGACCAAGTTCACAACGTGTTCGATAAATTCAATTCCTATCATCAGAAATTAAAATTTACATTGGAACAAGAAGTTGACTACACCCTTAATTTTCTGGATATTACAATTTTTAGATATCCTACTTATTGTGTTACCAATTGGTATACAAAATGTACAAATGCTGGGATCATTCTAAACTTTTATTCTAATCATCCCACCACAAGAAAATCGCTCTTGTCAAGAATCTGGTTGAAAGGGTATTTAGTATATCCAATTTTTTACTCAGTGAATCTTGATAAGATATTTTTATTGTTAGTTAGAAACACCTATTCGATTCCTTTTATTTCTAAATTTGTATGCCAAAAGTTGAATCAGGTCTTACGCAGAGATTCTTTGCCTAAAATCAGTAAAAAAAGTTTATCCACAAGACTCTCTTAAAGATTCTGATAAAATTATGTTTTCTTTACCTTTCGTTCTGATTATAAACAACCAAATGAAGAGACTTTTTTTATAATAATTTCCCTAATGTACTCTTGGTTAATAATATTATTAATAAGTCCAATGTAATTTGTCATCTCAAAGATCCGATTCCAAAACTCAAGACACACAATACTGTATATTCCATAAAATGTTCTGATTGTGAACTATCATATATGGACAAACACGTAGGAGGTTATGTGATAGGGTAAAAGAACATCAATATAACATCAAATTACCATTTGAGAAATAAAACTCTCTAACTGCCCCCAGAATAAATCAGGGACTTAAGATAGATTTTTGCAATCCAGAAATTTTAGCGATAGATCCAAACTGGAGTTCAAGGCTAGTTGTATCATTGTATATTAAAATCATTGTATATTGTAAATTATATTATATTCAAGGCTAGGCAATCATTGTATATTAAAATCAATTCTTCTATGAATTCTAATTTGGAATGTAACAGTTTTGCCAAAAGTGTGATTCCATACTAATACAATTCATAGATGTAACAAATGGCAATTGAACTCTCAAATTCTGAGACAGTAGAGCATGACATTAATTTCACTCATCAAGGTAATTCAAATGATGTAATTCAAGCTAGTATTTGTCACTCTATGTCAGATATCCAAGTTCTTCCCTTACAACATATAAACCTTATTACTATCTCTTCATGCCCCTATTTCCTCAGAAGTCGATCTGCTAGGCTTTCTGAGAAAGCTGTCCCTAGCCTTCGCCCACCCCTCCCACCTATCCTTACCCCTCCTAGAATTCAGCAAACCCAGGAACATTCTTGTCAGTACTCTCTCCGTAGTAGGAGCGTTCACAGTCGACATTAGTAACGCTCATTTGCATCATGTGTAATTTTCTTTGTCTACAACTTTCATGTGAATATGGTTTTTCTATATCTGGGCACTTGCCTTCCTTCTCGTAATTAATAATTTATTAATATAATTTAGAAGTAAGACGTCTAAAAAGTTTTTATCTTAATTTCTAGACGAAAACAATTTGGTTTGCTTTATAGTCATAATTTGTTTGAATTTTATATCTATTTTTTCAACATGTTCTCAAGAACTATTGATAATTTCTAATGTTTATTGAATTCTAAATTCATCACATGTATGTATTCCATAAAATGTATTCATTTTAAATTGATTTTTCAATTTGAATTAATTTAGAAACATGCTATTTTTTAAGTTTGAAAATGTTAGGGTTTATCGAGATTTCTAATTGTGATTGTTAATTTTTTTATCTATAAGGTCAATTTTAACATGATATTTCCAATTCTTTGTAAAGTATGTATTCCAAAAATTTTAAATTTATTGTGAATTCTTTATAATGTTAAACACTTATTTTATCTTAATATAAGTTGTTTTAATTTTATTTATATTAATTATTAAATTTCTTATTTTAGTTGACATATTGTTTAAGGCCTGATGGAGGCACAACTTGACCTCTTAAATGTTGCCACGCTGTTTCTTGTTTCAAGATAACATTGTAATATAAAAATAATTTTGTTTTAATAAATGGATTCATGACATTCTATAAAAAGTAATTATTGGAAATTTTATTAAGAAAAAACATATTAGCAGACAGCCATATTTCATCTTTATATATTCTTTGTCATACTCACTATTTTACAATGTTTATACAGGTAAGTCAGATTACAGAAATCATCCCAAATACTTTTCCCCCTTTAAATTTAAGGTCACAAATACATTTCACTGTTTATATTAGTTACATCTCTTTATCTGGAATAGTAATTTCTTACACTTCCTTCAAAAAAGCATAATTGTACTTTAAATGCTACTTAAGTAGGTTTCCCTTAAGCATTTCAATTTAATTTCAATCCAATAATTACAAAATAGGCAATCAACAAAAATAATATACTAAATTAAAAATAGAATTAGTAAAGGTAGTAGCAATGCTATATGAAATATTTGTAATTTTATTTTCAATTTATTTATGGTAGTGTTGTTTATATAGTTACATAAAGAGGTTTCTTTTAACTTGTAGAATTGAAAATAAAATTACAAATAAATGTATCATTTCACAATTAAAACATAGAAAGGCTATGCACCTGCTTGCGACTGTCACAACAGAGACGCGCAATGCCCTGCAGCAAAGGGCACCACCCGCGAGCCCACAATGATGTGAAGTCAGGATCACCACTTTCCTCAGCCCACCACCGGAAAATCTGCGCTGTCCGTGTGTGTAATGTGTGCATCAGGTCTAGGAGCTGTCAAAAAATGAATGATACAACTATTTTATAGACCAATGAAGACCGTTTTTAATTAACATTCTAATCAAATAAAGCCATTTATATATACCAAACAATGTCAGTTAAGCACACTCTCCCTAGCATCTGAGCTGTCCTGGTAGCTTCTTAAAAAAAATTCTTTAAAATGACTTGAGAACTGTCAGAATATAATATTCTAGTGAACTTTTTTGACTTCTTTAATATGTTCATAAAAGTAATAAAAAACAAACTAAAATCGCTGATTTATACCTTAGTATTGTTAAGGGAAGGAACTTGTATAGGAAATACATTAGCAGCTCTACCTGTATAGAAACTTGGTGATAGCCACTGGGCAGCTCTTCTGAATCACTCTCGTCTGCGTCATATGGGTTTGGGTCCCGAGGACTGCGTGATCTGTGGGGAGGTGATGATCCATCCTCTCTACGCCTCCCTGAGGACTTTTTACGTTGCTTTGTTTCCTTTGGTGATCCAGGGGTCTTTCGAAGCACTGGCTTATTTGCTGAAATATTTAGTAGTTGTTCAGTTCAACTACATTTCTGCAACTTCGATCAATGAAAAAAATACTACAAAACAAAGTTAAATACTAGTTTTATATTACATGTATTGTTCTGCTACAACAATGAAATTAGTGTTTTCAAACCAACAGCTTTAGCAAAATGTTTTAGATATGCTGTAAAATTATCTAATATAAATGAAAACAACTGGAATTATTAAATACTTGGCTGTCAAAGAGATTTCGTGTCCTAGGTACAGGTGCCAATGTTTCGACGCATTCTGCAACCTTTCTCAGAGCAAAATGTGGAAGGTTACAGAATGGCTGCCGAAACATTGGCACCTGTGCCAATGTTTCATGCCTAGGTCCACTACCTAGAGTGCAACGTCTCCAGACAGCTAAGTATTTACCGACTCTGGCCGGGGAAGCCTACGCTCTCCAACAATTGGAATGAAATGAAATTTGTCAACATGGTCACTAGTATTGACTTTTAAGAAGACAATGATTAAGCATTAGATCCGCCAGCAAAAGAAAGCTGACAAATACATAAATAAATAACAATAAATTCTTTCATTGATTTGGATTCAATTCATGTCAACATAACAAAAATATTAATGACTGAAATCAACCAACGTTTCTGTTCACTCCTATGTTTGAAGAGCTTGACTGAACTGGAGTAGAGGAACATTAATATTTCTATGCTAAACATCACTACAATGATAAAAAGAGGGTATAATTGCTATATACTTACTTCCATTGAGACTAGCTTCCACGAAGGTACGGATGCAATGAATACAGTTTTCGAAGTTGTAAGGAGTTATGTGAGCAACATCTCGAACAAGGAATGCAAGGCTCTCACAACATTTAACGAGGCCGAATGGGTCATGAGCTACCAGCTCTCGCTCCAACACGATGCTGAACTGGTTGACAGGGAGGGGGCGTACTTGCAATGGCTGAATCTCCCCTTCTCGTCCCACCTGCAACCCCACATCTCCAGGTAAAAATTTGAATCATTGTATTATTAAACATGTCCAACCAAAGGTTTGATTCTATCATCATCCATAAGGATTAGGCTGTAAGCTGAGGAGGGTTGATGATCCCTACGATAGCCATTGATTACTTTACTTATGACTATTTCATAAAACCAGAATCTGCACGACAGGAGGCTGGCCTGGCATTAACTGCTATCTGGGATTGCCAGTTCTCCTAGGAACAGAGTAATAGGCTAATTTGCAGTACAATAAATACCAATACTTAGCCATTACAAGCTCATCCAGAACTTTGACACCATATTGTAATTGATAAAACAATGTAGGCTTTCACGGCCGTGGTCCATTGGAAAACATATTCCAGACGTTTTGTCCGCAACTACGGCAGACATCCTCAGTGGCGATGTGGTCTCGGATGAAGAATCCTCCTTGAAGGTTCCCCGGTGACTGACAGTCACCGGGGAACCTTCAAGGAGGATTCTTCGTCCGAGACCACATCGCCTGACTGACTGACAGTCATTGGGGAACCTTCAAGGAGGATTCTTCGTCCGAGACCACATTGCCACTGAGGATGTCTGCCGTAGTTGCGGACAAAGCGTCTGGAAAATGTTTTCCAATGGACGACGGCCCTTCAGCCCGGAAGAAATCTTTGACCATATTGTAATTGTCACAAACTGTCTATGGATTGGTTTTTTGAAGGTCTCTAATGACAAGACCAGTCTTACAACCTAATAGACTTTTTGTGCAGTGGCAACCAGTGCTTGGCCTAATGCCTGTCTGTCTGTCTGTCTGTTTGCCTACCTGTCATTGGGGTTCACCCAAATCTTGACAGGGTGCTGCATGTATATTCTGTACTGCCAATCACAATAAAAGTGATATACCTATGCAACTATCATAAAATAATCTCTTCACTTTAAACCATCCTTGTGAGTTTACTTCCAAATGTTCCTCCCAATATCACTGATCGGACACAACTTAGAATGTCCCTCTCAGGTATGGCAGATTGGTGTAATACGTGTGGTAAGTTTTAACTGTAGCAGACATGTTTCAAAATATATTTTCAAGTTTCCCAAGATTAACATATGCAAATGTATCGCCAGTCATATCTTAAATTTTTCTTTTGTTAGATTATATATATTACAGTTTTGATCCACTAACATATATCAAAAGAAGATCATAATCTTGTAGTACATTTTCTAGAATAAAAAAATACAATACAATACAATAGATTTTTTGGAAACCATCAATGGTACCCATAGGACATCTTCCTTTAAGGAATCACTTCGAAAAATAAAAAAATGAAGATTAAGAAGATGACAAAGATAAAAATGTCAATGAAGCAGAATAAAAAGAACAAGAAGAAAATGAAGGCAGGTACTGCAGCAGAATTTGCAAAAAACTCTGAAGCTTAAGCACGAATTCAAATCCCTGTCCAGGACAATATATTTTTCTTTAAAAATTTTGTAAGAATACAGCACAATACACATAGAATATAGCACAATACACATTCAATGACAAAAAGTCATTTTCATTTAAACTTGAGAATTTTCAAAAAATTAAAAAAATATATTATTTCTAATCTCTTGCACTATTTTTGGCTAGGAGTTTTTCAAGTGATGGGTTAAATGTTAGTAGGACTACAATATTGTAATTTAATCATCAGTAATTTGAGAAAGTATATGATTGTCCCAATGGTTGATTTTGAATTCGTAATATAACACACATTGTTTTAGAGAGAGAGGAGAAGAGAGAAGAGAGAGAGAAAGGGAGAGAGAGAAAGGGAGAGAGAGAGAGAAAGAGAGAGAAAGAGAGAGAGAAAGAGAGAGAGAGAAAGAGGAGAGAGAAAGAGAGAGAGAGAAAGGGAGAGAGGAGAGAAAGAGAGAGAGAGAGAGAGGGAGAAAGAGAGAGAGAGGGAGAAAGAGAGAGAGAGGGAGAGAGAGAGAGAGGGAGAAAGAGAGAGAGAGGGAGAAAAGAGAGAGGAGAGAGAAAGAGAGAGGAGAGAAAGAGAGAGAAAGGGAGAGAGAGAGAGAGAAAGGGAGAGAAAGGAGAGAGAGAGAGAGAGTGAGAGAGAATGGTACTTACCAGAATCCAGCCTCCTCCTGTGTTAGGGCTCAGCTCTGGAGAGGTGGGACGTGGTGAAGTTGTAGCTCGACTGAGTTCTGAATCTGATGTATATCCACGGTCATTTCCCAAACCACTATCTTCCTCCCTGGGAACTTCTCCATCTGATTTGGCCGCTGAATACAAACACCAGCCTCCATTAATAAACTATGTAATTAATTAATTACATTATTCAAATCATGGATTTCATTCCCTTCCAAACTTTACTTCATAAATTCTCATTAAAAGCAAGCAACAAACAAATGAGGGCTTCATCAATAATCCTTAAGCGCGTAGTTCTAAATCTGCCTTTTTGGACATGATTTTAATACAGTTTTTCTTCATTAATTATGCAGTAAAACAATATCATTAAAAATATCACATTCAGAGTTTCTATCAGTATATATGTTTCTAGAAATGCAAGGTTACTACACTTCAATATTAATTTTTCAGGAATTTTTGCCCAAACAAGAGTCATTGGATTCAAAATTATTCTTATATTTATTTTTTTGACATATGCAATGGCAATGAAAACAAGACTGAATGACTGTTAATTGCTTTTGAAACAGTGAAACTCTGTTTATATTTTTGCGCTTATATGTTTTTATGTGTCCTGGATAAATTGCTATATTTATCATGCTAAATTATTTCAGACATGGGTTTTATGTTTATGCATTTTTCTCACTTATACATTCATAATGAAAGTCCCTTTAGAACCGTATAAGACCCAAATGATAGGCGTAGGTGACCAATATGTGAGAAAGTTTACATAATCAAAGAGGAGCCTGCGGAATTTTTGTATTGAATTCAGAGTCAGATTGTGTAATTTCATCACTCTGCAGGACACTTCAACTGGTTCCAACTCCTCATTTTGAAATTTAGGACAAAACAACAGGATGAAAACATTAATGTGCTAGTGTCATCCAGTGAGGCCTTGCATATTGTTCAACACTGCATAATAAAAATTCAAAGCATTTAAAGGAAATATTGGAACTTGTGAGAATCAGAGATTAACATGATTAACTAGATAAGAAATCACCTATGTATGTAAACAATGAAGGCATTAGTGTTTAGCAGTTGGGAAACTTGATATATCCTGTGGTAATTCAAAAAGGTTAGTAAGTAATTCATTTAGTATTTTCCACCAAAATGTTCAATACCTGCAAAGTAAGTGAGAGCAACTGTAAATAATTTTAAATGATACTAATACACACATTTGTTTTCACTGAACATGGGTTATGTAACAATGAAATTAAAGAAATCAAACTAAATAACTATACATTAATATCACAGTTTCGTAGAGGTGCACATAAAAGTGGGGGAGTAGTAACCTATGCTAAAGAAAGTTTAAAATGTGAAGGAATCAGTTGGAATAAAAAACTTAGAGTAGAAATGGTATTTGAAGTAACAGGCATTAAAATATTTTCAGAGAAAGATAACTACTAGGGAAATACTAGGGAAACTCGAAGATAGTAAAATCATGCTTTTAGGGGATCTAAATATAGAAACAGGTAATGTAAATATTGAAGATCTAATAACAAGTTTCAATCTATGTGACGTATTGGACCTACCGATCATTCTAGTTTAAAGATAAAGATAACTACTAGGGAAATATTTGGGGAACTCGAAGATAGTAAAATCATGCTTATGCTCCGTGTTCTAGTACATCAATTGATCACATCATAACAAATATCAGTGAAAAGCAGTACACTGTATGTAATGCCGGCGGCGCTAGCTGAATGCGTTTACTATGCTCCGTGAAGTCACGAGGTTAAGCGCATTCGAGACTCGCGGGTTCCTGGTTGGGTGACCGGCCAGGAACCCCGGATCTAACGCGCCGACTCCGGCCGAAGGGATAAAAGGCACTGACTGACTGCGACGGACGAGACTTGACAATTATTAAAAAGTAGAAGCAAATTAATGGAGGATTACTCCCAAGTGTAAAGCGCTCAACGCCCCTTAAGGGGCTTGGAGACGCGTTGCGTCAAGATGTAGACGCAACAAATTAATAATAATAATAATAATAATAATAATAATAATAATAATAATATAATAATAAAAAAAAAGAAAGAAAGAAAGAAAATTTTCATATCTCGGATCACACTGGACAAATTATAAAAATACTTGATATCAATTCCTGATAAATTAAAATTCTACTACATTACAAATACTAATGAAACTCAATTGAGCATATTAAATGAAATATTACAAAATGAAAAATGGACTGAAGTTTATTGAAGAAAACTCTAATAAAAAATGGGAATTATTTATTAAAGTATTTTATATTTTTGCACACCTTAACACTGTGTGCCCAGTAACTAGGAAGTAAATAAATAAACTACCTGAAGAGATGATTAAACTAAAGAGAACAAATTAGACTAAAAATTAAATACATAAAATATAAGAAACTTTCCAAAAAGCAATTACAAATCTCAAAAAAAACTTTATGAATAATAAATTAACAGTGCAAGAAATAAATCAATGTGGAATATTGTAAATCAAAACAAGAAACCACTAAACAGACCTCGCTACATACAGCTGTTTCATGAAGGTGAAATTATAAGTAAGCAGATGAAGTTAGCAATGTTCTTAATAAATTTTTCATAAATGTAGGGTGTGTTAAAAAATCAAACTACAGAATCCTCTCCCAAAACCAGTTATAAATACTCTATTCATACACATTACAGACACTAGAGAGATTGACCAACTACTTTGCATTTTAAATTTTAGTAAATCATGTGGATGGGGTGAAGCATCATCTGTAATACTTCAGAAGTGTAAATCTGGTCTGTTGGAAATACTAAGTCATCTTTTAAATAGCTCACTCAATGAGTGCATATTTCCAGATATTTTAAAAATTAGTATAGTCAGACCCCTCCATAAGAAAGGAAGCGTATTTGACATACATAACTACCGTCCGATTACACTCGCATCAATCTTTGCAAAACTTTTTGAAAAGATTATATCTAAAAGAATTTACAGTTTTATGGAAAGTAACAATATTTTTGGGAAATCTCAACATGGATTTAGAAAAGGTATGTCTACTGTAACTGCAACATATGATTTTGTAAATGAAATATTTGATCAATGTGAAAAAAAATCTGCATGCATCTTTATAGATCTATCCCAAGCTTTTGATACAGTGACTCATAATTTACTATTACAAAAAATATAGTGTTTGGGAATAAGAGGTAGAATAAACGAACTACTAAAATCTTATCTGGTAAATCGCGAGCAATGTACTGAAATATTTTGGGAATCAGAACCTACAATTGATAAAGTACAATCAAGTTTTGAAACACTAATCTCAGGAGTTCCACAGGGGTCATTACTTGGGCCATTGCTCTTTCTATTGTATGTAAATGATTTTCCCACGTCTACAGAATATGAACTAATACACTATGTTGATGATACTTCCATTGTATGCCAGGATAAAGACTTAACCATACTTGCTGAAAGAATGACAAAATCAATGAAATATATATCCTCCTCCTTAGACATGAATAATTTAGCCTTAAATACAAATAAAACCAATGTGATATATTTCAATCTCTCAAACACTGAAACGACAAAAAATAACACTAATGTAAAAGTTGATAACCAAAATTTAAAAGAAATTGAGTGTCAGAAATTTCTTGGAATACATATTGATGTAAAACTAACTTTTAATAAACACATTGATGAAATAAGTAATAAAATAAGCTCTAACATGTTTCTTTTAAGATATTTTATAAATACCTATCATTAAATTCACTTAAAACTTTATATTATGGAATAATACACCCACATATTGAGTATGGTATTGAAATATGGGGTAATACTCATATTCAAAACATGAACAGAATTCTGATTCTACAAAAAAGAGCCCTTAGGTGCATTTTCAAACTTAAACCCACACAATCATGTAAAAACTACTACAATATTATTATTATTAATAATAATAATAATAATATTATTATTATATTATTTATAATGACATTTAGGCCTGTGTTACACGAGCATTGTGTTGACGTGCATCACCTACCGCTGATGATGTTAGCTGCGTCGATGCCCAGGCACACGAGTCTCTAAACGTGCTTCGTAGATTCAAGTCTTATGCGAAATGCCACAGGCATTCATGTGTTCTTGCGAACACGAATTGCCTAGCGGATGTTGGCCGTTGAAAGCTAGAAAACATGTGCTATCTTTGACCTGCTTTGTAGCTTGAGTGTCATACTTGAGCCGAGGGCAGAACGCATGTCGCTAAAACTGCTTGTGTGGTGTTTCACATAAGATACAGTGTTAATCTACGACACGCGTTAACCCAGCCAAGTGCGCAAACATCGACACACATTGATGCAGCTGACATCATCAGTTTGGTGATGTGCGTCAATGCAAGGATCATGTGACACGGATCTAAAGGACTGCCCGCATAAAATGTGAATATCAGTGCTATCTTTTCCACTGGGCATGCCTATGCCTCGCCTGTGTGCCTTCTAAATAACAAGTAATGTACTTCAGCCTCTGATCTCGATCAGGTTTTTGTTCAGTTTCTGTGATTCATTGAGCAAATGCTGAGATGGTTCCCTGTTTTGCTTCTGGACATAAAATGTACCTTCACCTTGCGCACATTTGTTAAGCTTATCTTTTGCTAGTAGTGGCAAGAGTACAGCCGTGGTGTGGTAACCCTTTGCTTAGCAATACCCCAAGTTTTCTAAAAAGTCAAAATGTCTAGTTTTTAAAAGTTACTAACTTTGCTTTTAATGAAACCTACTTACTTTTATCATTCAACAATTTATAATTAGAATGTTGGGAAACGATTTTGGAGCTCAAGAAACGTGTGCAGATGATACTTCTCTCCCATATGTCACATACAGTTTTTACAGTTCTTTGACTAAATAAATAAAATCAAATACATCAAAAGTAACATTGGTAGCAGTTCCTATAAGTAGGTCCATAAGTGGAGTGTGCCAATTTAAAAATGTTGAGTTTTTGTTTTGCTCGTAATATTCAATTTCAGTTATGCGTTTTTCTCTCTTGTATATTTTTTCCCTTCAGTCCCCTGAAATTCAGTATTCACTGAATGACCTGCAAATTAATAATACTTCCAATATTAATGCAGGTTAAATACACTTGTTCTTTGTTCATTCACAACATTTTTTTGTCTATTAATACTAACTGTCAAAACAAAAGGATTTTACAGTTCCTAGCCTTTCACCTTGTCCATAGAAAATTTCTTTAACTAAACAAGAGTAAATTAATCCTACCCAAAAACAAGCAAAGTTGAGAAATAATACTAATAACATGAACAAGAGAGTCATGTAATAACTTTTTTCCATACAATTGTGTTGCAAAATTAATAATTCAAAGAGAAATTAATGCAAATAATAAATTGCTTTAGATCTTAATTCAAAGGTTGTACGTGAGAACTATTGTACCACTATTGATTTGAAAATTATCTATGCAGTAAAATGAGACTGGGATGACAGATGAATTTTACTGTCAGATAATCTATGTGGCACGAGTTCTGGTATAACTTGTGTAACCAACCTCACAATAGTTTTCGTAAGTCGTGTCTCCAACTCAGAGACTGAGGTCCAGCATAACAATGGAAATGATTTGGGTGAGGTTAGTAGGAATTGTGAAAGACGAAAATAAATGTTTACAGCACTGTACTATTGCTTACTAAGTTTTGAACTACCAAATTAGTCATTTATTTCCTAATAAAATTCTTTTGGACATACAAGATGTTTTATGTAAATTTCGCAGGCAGCAGTCCTGCGAAAGCAGCGACAGCAGCAGTCTCTTAGTTACTTTGAAAATGTGTTGAAAGTTATGCATTGAATAGTGAAGAATGTTTTATGTTAATCACATAGGTTGATAGCAGGAGCCTCATTGTGAAATTGGACATGTGCAGCTTCATTGTGCATTACAAATAATTTATGTTTTTTATGTAACTTAAGCATGATTTATAATTACTACTCCTTTTGTTTGCAGGTATTTTTTGTACATGGCTACAAAATTACAGTGGTTCTGTTATGTTGGATAAATCAAGTTACACTTCACTTTTAAAATCGGAAGGTTGATACAGGACAGAGGACAAACAAAATTCATGTCCTTTTCCTGTAAGTAAACTTATCCAAAGATTCTCTTAAGTCTGTTTTATTGCTTTTATTGTTATGTCATACTTTTTCAATCAAATTCTTTAAATTAAATACTGACTGTGTCACTTACTTGCATTTTCAGTTGAAGATTTGCCACTCTCTCCAACAATACGTGGAGGTAATGCCCCAGCGCCAACACATTCTAACAGAGAAAATATTATTGCCCAATCGGTGTCTGAATGAATGTTGGCAGCACTGGTTTTTAGCAACTCATACAATCCAAATGCCACTTGACGTGACACACGGAAAAGTACTGTATGCTTGAGGAGCAGCAACATTCGTAACGATTGTAGTACCTAAAAACAAAAGGAATGAAACATTTTTAGTCAATTGAACATATTTACGGATGGGTTATTATATTTATCTTTTTCATAGGAGTTGCTCTTAACAACCATCCCGTTTCAATAACAAGGATTTTTTTTAATTGACACTATGAAGTACTATAATTTAAATCATAACTTTTCATGCTATCCGATAACCAAACTTTTAATTCTCTAAAAAAGCTAAATGAGAATAATTTCACTTCTCAACTTCAAATACAGAAATAATGTAAATTATCATAAATCTAAGAATTCTTTCATTCAATCAGTTGATTCACATCTTTCACAACAAGATGCTGTAGATCCAGACTAGCTTTCTTCTTTATCACCCGTCCACTTTAAAGAAAATTCTTTTGGAAATGTTTTAGTCCTTTAACTACCACAGTAACTATCACATTGTCATGACACAGTACCATAAACCTATCTACAGTTATCAAGTAACCTTCTGTTGTGCATGGTTATACTATATTGTCAGGGCCTTCATTCAGAAAAGGCGATGAGTCATTCAACACATCTCAGATTTCTGATGGTGAACTGTCCTTTCTTTTTGTTTTTCACACACTTCAAAACATTTTAAGAGAATTTTACAAAAAACCTTACGGGTGAAGTTGTTAAGCACCTAAAAAGCATACATTTGTTTGGAGGAAGTTATGACATCTACAAAGATTATCAATGCTCATTCAATTTCTTCCATCAAGACTAATCAATTGGTATTATTTTGAGATATGTTCTTGTAAGGTATTTTGGAACAATTCAAGAAAACAAGTTTTTTTGATGTGGGGAGAGGGTGAAGACGTGGTGAAACACTGAATTAATACAATGCCTTTGCTTTTTATAATGAAATTTATAAAATAAAATAAAAATTGCTTTCAAATATATCCATGTAGTAATTAAAATTCCCCATAAAATGTTTGTTATTTTTCAAATGTAATGGAATCCTCTGAATCTAAATTAGCAAAAATGAACAAACTCACAACAGGGCTCATATCCTCCCGTCTCATGAGACGAATGGCGAGTCGCAACAGTCCAACTACTGCTCGCTCTAGCAAGAAGCAATATTCTCCAGCAGCTGCACCCATCATCAGACCATATATGTGGTCACGCACACCTTGCCACACAGCATTTACCCTATCCCTGGAAGGCAAATGCGAATATCAATCACAAACAAAATGAAGATGTTAATTTTGTTTGTGATTGAAGACTGTTTGATTGTGAAAGAAATACATTCAAGAAACTATTGTTTCTTTACAAAACAAAATAGACTATTGAAATTTTGAGAAATAACACTTTTCTCATCTCATCTAAATTTAGCCACACTATTTAATTTTCTTCTGAATAAATTATACATACCGGTTCTGTATGACAACTTTCAGTAACATTTCAAGGAAAAATACTGCAACATCCTCATCATAACTGAGGCCATCAGGTCCATGAGAAGCAAAAATAAGAGCCTGAAAAATAAAAAATTCATTTATCACCATATATCTCCTTTTAAATAAATAAATAATAATAAATAAAAAAATAAAAAATAATAATAATAATAAAATAAACATAAGTTTTGAGTTGGACATCACAGTCTAATTTACCGTAGAAATTAGTAACTAAAAATATTTAATTGCAAACTGTCTAGAAAGTGATGTACATGGACACAGTATTCAGACACGAAAGTTCAACTTTATTCAAAACCGGCCTGAAAAGTACCAAAAGTGGTTTCCATCCTGCAAGTACAATTACTACAAAACGAAACAAGTACACAGTGAAACTCCGTTGATACGTTTTTCACGTTTATAGGTTTTTTTTATAGGTCGAGGGTAAATTCCTATAATTCCAATGCTAAATTATTTCTGTAATGCGTTTTTCGTTTATACGTTTCTCACACTTATACGCCCCTTTACGACCGTATAACGTTCAAATGATTCCGGTGAGGCGCGGAGCGACCTGCGCGGAGAGTCCGGAACTTGTGTTTCTCGAGTCGGCACGCTCCAGAGCGCCCCCGCGGAGCGATCTGCCGCTGCGGGCGACTGAGGCGACTTCCCGTTAATAAAGCTTGTAATATAGAAGCTCGACTCGGCCTAGCTGAGGGGCCAAGTCCACGAGAGCCCGCGGGGTGATAGCGCATAGTCGACTCCCGGGCCACCTCCGGCAACGGGACTCCGAAAAATTTGTGTCGGGTGCGTACGGAAGCTCTCTGAGGATCTCGGGAGGCGACGGCTAGCTCCTAGGAAAGGCCAAAGGTGTACCCGGTGAGAGTGACGACGTAGATGACCAATAAGTGAGGATAGGGAACGGATTTCCATGTAAATACATGTTTTTATAGAAACTAGATACCAGCATTCAATTACATTTGTGTGAGTTTACAAGACCTTCTGAACGAATTAGAACTATTTTTATTTTATATAATTATATATAGGTACACACACACGCATTATTTCAATTACATAATAGAAGCATGATACGACAATTATCACTTTATCAAGCAAAGAAAGCATATGTCAAGCAATGAAAGCTCAAAACACAAACGAAGTTTCAGACAAACTTTATTAACTATATTATTTTTCGTCTCACATGTTACACATGTTGTAAATATAACTGTCGAAAGGCGTTACGTTACTAATTACGTTATATATTTATCATCTACTAGTCCCAGACCCTCGAGGGGCTCTGTGGAAGGGGGGGGGGTACAGAAAGATGCGCGCGCGCCAAAGCTAGCTGCAGCCTGGCCACAACGCATTATCCCGTTCATCCTAAGAAAAATCCTGATATAAAGAAGCACAAATGTAGGTTTTCTACATAATAACTAATTTGAGCCATCGTTTGTTAAATTAACGTTGCATCAAAACTACTGCAACGATGAAGGAGACCATTGTGGATTTCATCCGTGTTGCTGGGCGATAAGGACCTCTGATATTTCAGCCGCGCTGATTAACGATGGTCAGGAGCAAGTGTGGGACCCAGCACGTTGGACCGCGGCGCCGAGCCGCGCCGCCGATCGGCCTGCGAGGACATGCTACTCAGTATTCAGTTCATTTTGGAAGGTCTAAGAGAGTGACTGGCCCTTCAGGAAAATTTCTTCGAAGGAAAAGCGCATCGTTCTTTAAGTTTTCAATTTGCTATTATATACGAATACGTCGTTGGTGAAGCAAATCGCTGAACTTACTAGAGTTCACTGGTAAGTACCGAATTGAAACTTATCGTGCTGCATCAGTGTGAATTATAATCTAGTGGGTATCTTTTAATAGAAGCCAGACTACAGAGTCTAAATTACCTCTTTGAAGTTAAAATCTTATTTCATTGGGAGTAGACGGGCGAATTTCTTTCGAATGACACCTACATTTACACCGCCTATTTGAAATGAAGAAGAATTGTCAACCAAGATTCTCAGAGAATGGTGGAATGGAATTGTAACTTTAAGGAACATATATATTTTTATCATGTGTTGCAATAATAGAAATGCATATATTAGTTTATGTGCATTTCTATTGAACATAATGTACAAAACTTGGCCACCAATCCAGCTCAAAGTTATTTTAATGTAAATAAAATTTCTGAAAGAACTGATTTCGTTTTATATCATTGGTTTAAATCCTTTCAATTCAAATTCTAATGTTGTTAAGTGGTTATACAGGGCTTGACTTCCAAACTCATTATTTTGCATTTATTTGTGCTTTTTTTTATTGGAAAAAAAGTACCATTAAACAAAGTTTAAGTTATTTGATTAGTTTTTAATATTCAATTAACCATTGTAAATTCATATTAAAAGTAAAAAAATAATATTTACTATGTTCCCAATTCATTGAAATAATTTTAATATGGTCTTGAAGTGTCATTAATGGCAATTATAAATTGTAGAATTAATTGCTGTGTAGTATTCCCATATGTTATAAGTGTACAGAATTTTGATTACCATATTTAAATTGAGACTAAAGCCCATCATGTTCTGTAAATAATTGAACAAAATAATAATGCATTCCTCAAAAAAGATAAACTGCTGTAAAACACTTTCTATTTTTTATTTTTCAATTTCATTATTCAATTTCAACTTTCATTATATTTTCAAATACTATTGTATTAATTGTATTAATTTTATTTTTCAGGTAGTTTTTGGCACAGGTGATGGTCCATTGAAGCAGATAATCATGGATATCATGAATTCTAAATGCCTATTGCATTCTATGACAATACGAAGGAGCCTATACACATTTTGCAATTTTGCAACATCATGGACTTTTGGGATTTCATTCATATTTAACATTCACAAAATGTGTATGCATTAATGGTTCATTTTTTTAGTGTGTATAATTTTTGATCAGGCAGTTATTTTAAAATTCTCATTAGATAATATAACTTGTGTTATAATTCTGATATAGTTTCAATGTGTACTATGAAGTTGTGCTCTCAGAACGACTATGAATATGTATGAGTAATAAAAAAATTCACATTCCCACTAGAAAAGTGTCATTAATTTCAAAATGCTGGTTTTTCAGGGCATTGATTTACCACTAGATTTCTGAATCAAGTTCATGGAGTATGAAAATCTGTAATTTTCTTTTGAAAGATTATTAATTTTTACTTTGTTTTTTCAAGGAAAAAAAGGTTTCAAGTTTTCCATAATTTAGGGTTCTCTACAGTGTGCTGTTTGTGGCATATAGCAAGGATAACATTGTGTTCTCAAACATGCAATGATTTTGGCTATTTTTCATCTTCAAAATTACCAGAGAAAATATCTCAGATGGTGTTAATGATTCTTGGGCAAGGAAATGTCATTACTGTTGTAATTATGTTGACTTTGATAGTTTTCTGAAACATTTCCCTAGCCAAGTGAGCAAAATACTTTCCTCTTGAAATAAAACAATTCAATATTACTTGACTTGATTCTCGTGCCCTTTAAAATGCTAAAACTTGCATATATATGCCAGATAAAATTTGACAAAACAAGCACAATCAAATTTTTTTTTTCATTGCTTTTTGTAACAGGAACAATAAACAATTTTCCTAAATTTTACTCAGTCAAATTCATCCTTTTGTGAGGAATGAATCTTTTTGAACATTCTCCTACATCACCAGATGTAATTGGAGCATACTTGAAGATGAAATCTGAGCCAATGCAAGGTCAAATTCTGCATTTTTTTCTTTATTTACAATTCATACAAGTTTTAAATCAGAATTTGAATTTATTGGTTTATATAATTTTTTCTTGGCAGTCACACTCGCATGTCCAAACACTAATTTCAAAGACATTGTAATATCAACAAAATTTAATCACTTCAATAGAGGTAATCCTGCTGCTTTCAATTTCTGAATTGGTAAGGCAATTTTACAAAATTTAATTAAATATGCATTTTTTTTTTTTTTTTTTTTTTTTTACATACATGGTTTTATGACATATTTTATTTCATTTTTTTGCATGCAAGGAGACCAAGAGTCTGCATGTAATTATTTTCCCCTCCCTTGTCTCACTGTCAATTACCAGTGATACTGAGTAGTGATCTCTGTGTGTGTGAAATTAATCAATAGTATTTGAAGAATATAATCCTAAATTTTGAAGCAATCCAGTTTAATAAATGCGTTGCAAATGCAATATGCATTTAATAAAATAACCTGCCAAATTTAAAAGTCACTTCAGAACTAGTTATTAATTTGCCAAGAAAACTTATTTCACTTATCCAATAAAATGAAGGCCAATCATTTTGTCCCATATTAACGTGATGCGTCTTCTCCCACCTTACTCAATACTAAAACTATGATATATCCTGACCTCTCACTACATTTATTTGCTGTTGTTGAGGGCACATTCTTCTTTACAAATTTTTATTGTTACATTCAGGTGATAATAACAATAGTTAAGTTATGACATTAACATGTTGGGAGTGTAGGATTTGAAAATGCAGGCCAATGAGCTTATACATTGTCAAGTGGGCAATGAGATTGATTCAAATTGCAGACCCAGCAGGTAAATCAATGCTAGGCAATACATTTTAATTTCAGTTTTTAAATTAATTTAACTAATTTGATCTTATTTTTATTGTATGTTTGTAAATTTAGATTACAGAAATTGAAATAACATAAAAAAAAAAAAATGTTTTTGGTAATTTCTTCCATATACTTTTTTGATTTTAATAGTATGTAAACTATTTATGAATTCATAGTAATTATAAAATAAGTGTTAATTTTATGTAGATGAATTTTGCTAGTAAATGCAAGAACCCTAAGTATAATGAAGGAATTAATAGAATTGAACCTTTTGTAACCAAAATTAATATAAACTAAAAATAATAATAATAAAAAAAAAAAAAAAATTTGTGAAATGAAAGGTTCAAAGAAATAAAAAAAAAATACATTCGAAAATAATTTTCAGCTTCATATTTAGCCATAATTTAAATAAATCTTGGGTTTTTATAAAAGAAATGTGAATTAAATTTGTTTTTTTGGGGATAGTACTAAAATTTGCTATTTATATGTACATGTGAAACAGTTTTAAAGTAGCATTTTTGAAATAATTACTGATGTCTCTAAACACGTTCTTAGCCTCCTTGTGTATTTAATCCCCCTGAACACGTTAATTATTAAGTGGGTACATCAATCTTTCATTATATGTATTGAAATAATTACGCAAATATGTCATAAATTGTGACGAAATTCACCACACGTTGGGCCGTCATTTTGAAATAATTTATGACCATCTATACAGAGTGGTCGAGGAACCTGAAAAGCAAATATATTTCTATCTTGCTACTTCATTGCTAGAATTGGCTCAATGAAAATCATGTATTAATTATACAAAAACATGGAAATTTATTAAACAATTTTAGTATCATATAATTTTACCCAATATAAAATTAAACCTTTGTCATGACCGGTTCCAACCTTATAATGTCTTTGCGCGCTTTTGGACCGTCTTTATTCATCTCCGCCGCCGCCGTCCTCAGGTCCAGACACCATCTTCTCTCTTCTTTTCTCGAAGCACACTTCAATCACCGCTCATCAGATCAATAAACTATTTGCTGCTAGCATTCCAGTCCAATCACTGACAACTTCGCCCAAGCCCTCAATGTCCCTCCAACTCGTTCACTTGAAATATTTTAAGCTCCACTGTCACACTTAGTATTGAAATTCGATGTTCTCTCAATATCCATTCCCTAGTAGATGCTTACAAGTCCTCCCCCCCAAAAACTCCTAACATTAATTGGAGCACGATCCGTTCAAGGCCACGGCATCAGTCAGAATGAATGCCTCTCGTATTCTTTCAGCCCTGCAAAGCTCGGTCCATTTTTTCGATTGTTTATTTGCAGATAACACTTGATGTACCTTCATACCTAGCCAATCCCTAAATTTCTTGCAAAACGAACTAGCCGTCTTCACAACTGTCACTGCTTTTTCGCCAATCCTGAATTCTATACAAAATCGCGATTGTCACTGCATGAAGATGTTGACCTTGACGACGGCTCGCTTACCGTTGCTATGCTAGCATATTCACATATATTTATCCCCTATAATTGACACCATTTATAATAAATATTGTACCATATTCAGTCACATATTGGAATGTCACAGTATAATGTACATTACATTATATTATGTACATGTATATAATATAATGTAATGTATATGTAATGAACTTACAATATATAACTTCTTTTATTCAACAATAATGCAGGCATTATTGATGTATGTATATCTACCGTAATAACAATCAGACTGCAAAATTTGAAGGCTTTTGAGGTTTTTGTGTAATTTAGTGTGAAATTGAATTATCAATAAATGCGTAATTTTTAAGCAATTATTTCCATTTTTCAGTGTCTGGTTGTGTAGGTAAACATACAGATCTGTTAGATCAAAAATAAATAATGAATATTCTATTAACAGCAAGTACTACGCATAACCCATTCCTATACCCGTTAACGATCAGTAACCTGTAACAGCAATAAGGAATGCTTAAATAAGGCAACACAGACAACTGACTCTTTCAACCAGTATATCTCTGTACACCAACTTGGAAGGCCGGCACCTTCTATCAGTATCGTCCAGATATGTCATAACGGTAGGCTGGCTCCTCCAACCAGTGTTGCTTGCTTACGCCGAGTAGATAGCCAACTCTTCCAACAAGGTTGCTTGGGCTCGGTAGCTTCTATCCATGCACTTCTGACGAGGTGAATTCAGAGGGGTGCAACAAGGCTTCACGCTGCACCTCCAAGGGGTGCTTCACGATGCAACTTTTCGTTCCAACAATCTCTGTCACGAAACAGGAACAGTGAACCTGGTTGGGCCTATATTATCATGCATTCCCTTGTTATAGTATAATGGATCAGGTATACTGCAACTGTTCTTCTTTCTCTCTGTACATTTTAATATTTTTACATGTTGATATGTCGAAATGAAACATTCCAGATGCACATTTGCAATATTTTTTATGGAATCATCTTTGTTACAAATCAAATGTAATGCTTTTATTACCACCATATCTCTGCCACGATTTGTCAAACTTACCCCCCCCTCTGATTACTGCGTACTTGCGAGTCAAGAATAATTTTTTTGAATGAAAGCAATTTCAACCATGCCCTGGCTCATGTTTCTAATAGAAAATTCATTACTCGATCGAAAACTAACAAATATTTTTACAAAAAATAGTTGTCTTGCTCAATTTGGAGGGCGGGGCACATACAATTTACCCCCACCCCACTCGCGGGATCCATCTCTTGCTACACGGGACAGTAGAGAAAGAACCTCCTTTCAGCAACTCCAAATACCTCTTAAGAACTGATCAGTGACATTCCATGGTCAGAAAATGCTTGTAGAAAACAATTTTAAACACAATAATGAATTTTTATTTTACATATTTTCTATTTTTTCTTACGTGTTTTGGAAAAAATAAGAACATATATATGTACATATTTTGCATTTTTTATTACAATAAATTCCGTTCCCTAGTGGAGAACTTTGTGAACTGACTGTCCCAGTCTCCGAAGGCCCTTTTGCTTGCCGTAATAACATACAAGATCCTTTCAGTAGCGGCATGGCACAAGCAGATAATGAAACCGATCGCTTTTCCTCGCAGTGCGGCAGGTATTGCCAGGCTGTAGGGCTGTGGCAGTAGTGCACTTCGTCGCCCATGTAGGACACTGTATTTTGACCTACGGAATCTCAAGTAACATCAAGCTTGAAACCGAAGCAACCAGCCGCGGGTTGCCGCCGCCAGTTGTGGCCCACGGAGGACACTGGGTCGCACAAGGTCATCAGTAAGGTCCCCATTGCGTTTCTGCAACTTCCACCTCAGGGGAGACTTCTTCGATGATGACTTTCGGCCAACAGTATTTTTTCCAAGCCAACCAGCATTGTAATTTGTGGGTCTGAGGCAATATTTTTTCCAGGAACTTGTTAACTATAGCCGAAGGCTAGAGTTCACTACAAGCAAATCTTCTAGTGCTTATTTGTGATGGAAGCGAAACGGAACCAGTGACCTTCGGAAACGGGAAGTTCACCATATCCGAGTTCACTATAACTGGAGTCGACTGTATATTGGAGGTCCACATACTTTTTATCGCGTCTCTTCTGCAGTTCCTGAATGTAGGTAGTGAATAGTCTTTGTGTGCTTGCTTTGCTGCACTGTGCTGTGGTATACTTTGATTTATTTATAGAGTCATTTGACAGGTCATCAGCTGTGACAATGTCATCCAATCGGGAGCGTAACGTCACTATAGTGACATCTCTGTAGTGATGTTCAAGCTGCCGATTGGTCACAGGACTCTGTGTTTAAATCGATGAACAGTTCGGCTTCTATGGTTTTCTGTCTGTGATATTAAATGAAAAAGAGTGGTAGGAAATGGCAACCCCTTTCTATATCAGATAAAATAAAAATTTTAAAAGTTGTTGGGGAGAGTGACAATAAAAAATGAGTAAATATTGCTAAAGAACTGGGAAAACTGGTAAAACGATAGTGTAAAAATACTGAGTTATTATTTTGCAGGTAATAATCAATTTCAATTATGCGTTTTTCTCACTTAGACATTTTTCCCCTTCAGTCCCCTGAAAAACATTTAAGTGAAGTTTTATTGTGCCAACCCTGAACAGAAAAAACTAGTGGTGCTACACAATGGCCCACACTTTCTTGTATTAGTTTTCTATTTTCTTTGGTCTGGGCTAGCTATTCGGACTTGTCACATACTCTTGCCAACTGCCATCTTTCGTCGCCCAAAGTAATGTTTTTTATTATTTAATTTTTCTCAATTTTTCGGTTTCCTAACAGTATTCCTTCAAGAATATTAAAGAAGAGAAAAACCTCGTCATTAACGGCATACAATTTTCATTGAAAATTTGGAGCTGTTTTTAGGACAATGGCATTTAAGCATTACTGGAAATGCGAAATTTGAAGCTCTTTTTCATACAAATGTTTTTGAGTTTTCCAAAAATTTCATTAAAAGTTATTTGAGGCACTTTAGCACAAATTGCTGGAAATGTGCATATTAACGGTGTGAGAAATATGAAAAAAAATGTATTTTTGAAAAAACAATATAGGCCCACTGAAATTAACTTTATTTAATTTTTAACAGTGCAATTAGCATTACCCAGTGGATAAGTTTGGGGAGGGAAAAAAAGTGGAGCCATTTTTGAGAAAACTGTGTTTAGTGTTTCTGAAAATGCAAAATTTTGAGCTCATTTTAACAGGAAACTGTTGAATTTTTGAGAAACATTATAGGACATTATTTAAAGCACTTGTATTCATAAATACAATAATATGAACAAATTGCCGCTAATATAAATATTAACAATGTGAGACAAGTCAAAAATATTTAATTTTTGTAATTTTTGAAAAAATAAAAGAATAGAGCAATGTGGCGGTTATGTCATCTTAAAGAGTGAATTTAGCACTATCCCTATCAAAAGTTTCAATACAAAATTAGGAGCTGTTTTTGAGAAAATCTTGTTTTTGTAATTTTTTAAAATAGCAAATATTGCACACACTATTGCACAAAAACTGCAAAACAATATACAAGACCTTATTGAAAGAACTATTTATGCAAAACAAATTTCATTTGAAGGAATAATTTCTGCCTTCAATTTTGTGTTGTAGGAAGATGCCGAAAAAAATTCAAACGTTTGCAACTTTAGAAAATTCAGAGTTAACGGTGAAAACGAGACCTATGCCACCTTAATAAATGTATTTTACTCTATTCTTACAAGAAATTTAAAGAAAAAATGTTTGTGTCGTTTTTGAAAAAATATTGAAAATGTCCGGGGGGTCTCATGTAGAGTACCCCCAAATTTTCAAGAATGTTTCTCAAAACAATGCAAGAGGAAAGGTGTCAATACTGTTTCCCGATACCTCTGTATTAATAATATCAATCGTTATGTATAAATTCTATGTAATTTTAAGATCCTTGGATATAGTGAACCAAAAATGTTTGTCCCCAGAAGTTCACTATAACCGGAGTCAACTAGTTGTAGGAAGACGCCGAAAAAATTTCAAACTTTTGCAATTTTCAAAAATTCTGAGTAAACTGTGAAAATCGAACCTATGCCACCTTTATAAGTGTATTTTACTCTATTGTTACAAGTAATTTAAAGAAAAAAATCTGGACCTGCTTTTGAGAAAATTTTGAAAAATGTCCACAGGGTTTCATGTAAAGTACCCCCAAATTTTAAAGAATGTTTTTCAAAACCCCCAAGCATCGAAACGAGTTAGATGGATAGGGGTTTCTTCACTTTGAAAAAACTTCTATGCATGGTTTAGCCACTATTGTTCACAGACGGATGGACGTTTTCAAAAAAAAAAAAGCACTTTTCTCGGTATCAGAGGACCCCAAAACATGTACGTCCGCTGAAATCTCGAAATCAATTTTTTGCAGCATTATATAACTTTCTCTATACTATGTCTCTATACTCTGTATATACGTATGTAATTTAAATTGTCATCTCGAGTAAAATATTGAACATCAAACAGACTAAAGTGATTTTCCATGACACGATGGGATACCTAGTTCAGCCTATCCACCTTGTTCAGAAACTCATCTGTTTGGTCATAGAAATATCCACTTTCTTGCCTTGTAATATAAATTACTACTTCCCTTTTTAGATTCACAATACAAATTTACTTACTCTAACGAGCTCTTGCAGGGAATCCAAGCGTAGAAACTTTGATTCAGTGATAAGTTGTTCCAGGTGACACTCACGAACACAAGTTTGTGCCTGCTGAATATGTTTTTGGTCTTCAGCTGATGGCACCTTTTGGTTGGAAGTTTCTGGAGACCGAAAAAAGTGATTAATATACTATAATACAATTATAATTGAGATATGTAATGGTTTACATATTGTTAATTGTAACTTGAATATATTTTTAAAAAAAGCAATGAAAGCTAATGTATTTTGTAAACTAAATTTTTAACAAATTTACAACCATGGTTACATTCCACGTGAATGAAAATTATTCCTTTTGTAACCCTCACTTCACAAGAAACTAACAAGCAGATTATACTATGATATAAAACACACTTTCAGAAGATAAACAAGAGGTGCTACAGAATGGCACAGACTTTCTCAAAGTAAAGTTTTCTAATTTCTTTGGTGTGGTCCGACTTTAAGATCTTGCTCCATTCTCTGACAAGCTGCCTTCTATTGTTGTCGTAAGTACATTTTTTTGATATTTTCTAAACTTTAAGCTTTCCGAATAGTACAATCGAAAAATTACTTCAAGAATATTAAAGTAGAATAAATCCTCGTCCTAAATTGAAATTTTCATTGAAAAATTTGAAGCTGTTTTTAAGAAAATGGTGATTAAGCATTACAGTAAATGCGAAATTTAAAGCTATTTTTCACATGAATATACTGAGTTTTCAAAAAACCTTCATTTGAAGCACATCCACTCAAAATGTAATAATTTAAAATCGTAGAAGTGTAAATATTAGTGGCATGAGAGATATTTTAAAAAAAATTACAATTGCGTAATTTTTGAAAAAACAAAAGAATACAGCAAAATAAACTTTACGCCCTATAACACAGTGCAATTAGCACAATCCACTGGAAAAATTTGGAGAAATTTTTGAGAAAATGGCACTTGAACATTTCTGAAAATGCGGAATTTTTAGTTCATTTTCACAGAAAACTGATCAGTTTTCGAGAAACTTTACTTGACATTATTTAAAGCACATCTACTCATAAATATAATTATGTGAAGAAATTGCCTCCAATGTAAGTATTACCAATGTGAGAGACAAGTCAAAAAAATTAAATTTTTGTAACTTTTGAAAAAACAAAAGAATAGAGCAATATGGCAGTTATGTCATCGTATGGCATTTGGCACTACCCCTACACAAATTTAAAGAAAAAATTTGGAGCCATTTTTGAGAAAATCTTGTTTTTGTTATTTTTTAAAATTGCAAATATCGCACGAAAACTACTACAATTTTCAAAGATATCTTTATGACCTTAATGAAAGAAATATTTATGGACAACACATTTCATTTGAAAAATCTGTATCTTCAATTTTGTAGTTGTAGGAAGACGCAGAAAAAAATTCAAACGTTTGCAATTTTCGAAAATTTAAAGTTAACCTTGAAAATCAGAACAAAGCCACTTTCATAAGTGTATTCTACTCTATTCTTACTAGAAATTTAAAGAAAAAATGTGGGCCATTTTTGAGAAAATTTTGAAAATGTCTGTGGGGCTTCATGTAAAGTACCCCCATTTGGGGGTATATTTATATATATAAAAGCTTCAAAATTTCAAAGCTTCAACTAGAGCCAAATGGACAGAGGGTTCTTCAATTAGGAAAAGATCATACGTATGGTTTAGGTGCTAGTAGTGTTCACAGATGAACGGACGTTTTGAAAAAAAATTTTTTTTTCGGTATCAGGACTCCAAAATGTGTATTACTGTTGAAATTTTGAAATAAAGTTTCCACAGCATTACATTACTTTCTCTATACTAAGTATATTACTCTGTATACACATATGTATATGACAAAGTAAAAAGACCTATTATTTAAAAATGTGCTAAGTTTATGCTACTAATATGGTTTTAATTTACTACTACATTTCTCTTTTCTGAAGTAATGTAAACATGTTTGAAAGAACAGTTCAAAAAGCACAGTTCAACTGGTTAAGCTTCAGACTTTGAATGTAACACCCAAAGTTCAAGAAGGAAGACGGTGACTTTTTTTCCCCTTCATTGCCAATTAACTATTGTAATAACAATAATAAAAATTTATGTTAATTTACAATACCTTGATAGCTGCAAATGCAGATTTGTGTTTGGCAATGTGAATATCATATATGTTTTTGGTAAAATCTAATTACCTAACAATTTCAGAACTGAAAATTGTGACTCCTAATTACTGCTTCTATTAATTAGCACTGCAGAATACAAAAACAATATGAATATGAATGAACAACATTGTTAAATTTGCTCACCATAACTTAACCATATCAGTTACATAGATTTCAGGAGTTGGTTTTGAATTGTATTTATTTCACTCTATTATAAAGAAAAATCACTACCACTTAAATTATAACTTTTTGGAGTTATAAATCACAGAACTCTTGAAACACTAAGTCAAGCTGTTCTTTCCATAAACTACTTTTATTTACCCCCATAATTTCAATAAGTTTGAATATCAAATCTGAACAGTTTGTGAGGATCTTGGTATTTGATGTGGTCATGAGCCCAGCCACCTTCACTAACAGAGCACTTCCTGTATTGAAATTAGCCATTAGTCTTGAGAGACATTTTTTCCTATCTAATTAAACTATTGGGAATTAAATCAATGAATCTTTATACCTGAAGCCAAAGCAATGTATGAATAAATAGAACTTAAAAGTCCCGTTTCTGTTTTCTGTGAAGGAGTTTCTTCTCGGAGTAATGATATCTTTCCATTTTGTTCAATAAAATCTTCGGCCTAAAAAAATGAGCAAAGGACATTGACGAATTAATTTTTATTTGAGGCAATGCTTACAGCCAACAACATTGTAGAATTTTTTAAAATTATACACAAACTTCAAAGCATGCTCAAAAAATTACCTCAACAAGAGCCTTTGGCAAAAGTTTGCATCGATATAACTGGAGAAGACAATCAAGTACATTTTTCCAACCTTCTCGAAGAATATCTCCATGGCGATGAGCTAAAGTGAACACAGTCTTTGCAGCTAACTGGGCTTTTGGATTAGCTCCAAAAGATATTGTTAGATTTTCTGGAGTTTCAGCACTATTAAGAAGAGTAGTGAACTTGCAAAGAGAGATTACTAGATTGTCAAAATCATTGCTCATGCCGTAATGAGCAGAAATCATGGCACACTTCCTGTAAGAAAGCAGAGAAATATTTTTTTATCTCTTAACAAAATTTTTAAATCTGTAACAAATTATCACTTTTTTCAGAATGTGTAAAATAATAAATAAAACTGCATAAAAGCAAGCATGATTGTACAGTGAATATTTCACATTACCACTTTACACACGAACTGAATCATCAGGTTCTAGAGCAAATATAAATTATCCTTTAAAACACTATTTTTTCGTTAAATTAAATACAGAACATCAGCTACAGGGAAGCACTGTGATGTGCTGGTTGAATTCTTTCAAGGACACAATGACGTATCTCTTATCAATGGGCACATCTACTTTCACAAACCTAAGCTTCTTTAAACATAAAACACACCAGCTGTAAGTGGAAAATGCATGGAGTACGCATGTAAGAGCAAAGGGCATGCATGCAATTGTGTGCTGGGATTTGGCAACACTCACTCTTCACACAATGTATAAAAGATGCAACAGAGATTTTTTAAGAATAGCTCTCACACTTAATCTCTACTGAGGAACAGGTGTACACTGCACAAATACACTGTACAAACACACAGTGAAAGAGTTGGAAGTTTTGTTAGAAAGATGTGTGTTTTCATCTTGGTGAGAAGTTCAGTACACAATTTCTCTGTATGTAGAGGCAATGAAATTCTTTATGATGTGATTCTATCACTGACTGAAGAACATTGTGAATCACTCAAATTAAATATGCACTTGAAAAGAGCACAGATGTGTAGATTAATTTTTATATGCAAATTAATTTTGTGGCTATATTCTAAGAAATTCACATATTTTTCCGAAATCACGTTATTATAACATATATTTTTTATTGTAAAACAAATAATGTAATATACAACTGTGATTCAAGATCCCAGCAGATGAATTTGCTGAAAATTTTCTTTTATTTCAACTCTTTTGCTCTAGAATGAATCAATGCCTTATACACATACGTTGCATTAAGGATCAGCATCTTTTCTATATTCTTGGTAAGCAAATAAAAGATGTATTTGTAATCTGTAGTTATTTATAATTTCTATTGTGTATCTGTAAATCCTATTCCCGATCATTACATCATTAGTGAAACCTGTTTTTGAACAATATTTAATTTATTACAGTGTTATAAGGGAGTATCTTATTTGAGCAAAGTGTATGTAATTTTGGAAAACCATTTTGTGGGGTTTTGTTCAGCAGCGTGTTTGTGACTGCAGGCCACTGATATAATTCTGATAATATATTTCAATAAGCGCTATTATAAATAATTATTTTTTATATCGATTGTACAATGTAAAGCAATTGAGAGGCATAACTTATATACCTGATATAAAAGTGTATTCGTTTGTAGCATTGCCTAAGAGAGGCATAGCATTGCACAAAGTAATTCAATGTTACACCTCAATCTAGTTGAACATTCAAAACTCATATGACAGAATTAGTCTAAGTGGCACGATTCCAGCAACACTAGCCTAGCAGTACATGAATGTCCAGCTAAACCTTGAACTAGACTGAAGAAAATTTGGAAATAAATAAAACAGTTTTATTGGTATTTTTTTAAGTATCACTCAATACACAAGCAGTGTTTGCTGCAAGCAATAACTTAAAATAATGTGGTCAGTGCAACAAAGCTGCATACAATTTTGACTCACCTAAAGCCAGATATTGCTTTTTGGTATATAGTGGCATCGTTGCTTTTGTCAAAGACAAAGCTGAGAGCAGCAACAGTAGGTCCCCAGATCAGAGAGAACAAATCATGGTCATAGAGACCATTTGGAGCATGCACAAATGAACCGTCTCGGCCAGCACCCCTGCGTAGCAGTACTTTCCAGAGGTAGTTCTCTCGCACAAGACCAGTTTGCTCTGCTGGCATCACAATTTCTTCATTTCTGAGGGATGAGGAAGGTCTCTTGGTAATAACTAAATATCAGAGTTCAGGCATTAAAAGTTAATGATTTACCTGTCTAAAGCGATGTTACAAACCAAAGCATCAATAACAGATGAGAAACATACACTAGAAAACCTGAATTTTGAAGAAAAATTTTAATAAGTTGACAAGTTATTGTGACAGAATCAAATTACCAATGACTTTGCCAGAAACAATGAGTGTGATGAGCTTAAAACAAAACTGTTTTTGATGCTGAGGTTCAAATCCAATCACTTTTCAAAGCCTATTACTTACACTTCATATGCCCTCTTGACTTTTTTCATTTTACTTACTTGATGGAATGGTAAATATCATCCAACATATCTTGATCAAAGTCCTGGCCACCATTAACATTCTTCAAATTCTTTTTAAACTCTTCTATGGTCATTGGATTATTTTGCCTCTTCACATTATAGTTGTGTTGGTCCACATTTAGCATTATGACAGCATAAGCAAGAGTGAATGCAGCATCAGCATTTGCAAACGGTTCTCCATTGCATTTCTAATAAGGAAATATAAAATTTATTTCTTCAATATTATTTGAGAACCATAACAGATTCATAATGATAGCAATAACAGCTCAATGCATTTTCAAAGGGAAAAAAAAGAAGAGAGATAGAGAAGTGAATACTTCAAAAATGCAAATATTCATGAAAGAAGTGTGAAAAGCATCTAATTTAGAACAAGAACATGATACTTTTAGATGAAACATTGAATGAATTTGCTAACACAACCTTGCACAAAAAAATAGATACAATGACTCACATGCCAATGTTCAGCAAAATGCTCCATTATAAGAGATATTAAAGGAGATTCTCCAGGAAGCCGGAAAGTTTCCAAATAAAGTCGAAGAGCTTCATCAATACGAGTATCAGTGAAATCAAATGACCTGTAAGTAAGAATAATAAGTTTCAATTAAGGAAGGGCTGATTCATTAACAACTTAGTGTGTATGGATTGTCAAGTATTTTACAGTAGTATACTCAAACAGCTTCTACCCTCAGAATCTCAAAATCAAACTACACAGAATCATGAATAATGGATTTCTTTTAAAACTATTAATAGTTCTAATCGTAACCCTAATATAATTAATTAACTATTAATAAATAATTGTTAAAAATCACATTTGATATAAGAAATATATTCAAGAATTTTTAAAAGATTTGTGCACTGAAAACAAACACTTCAGAACAACTTATCAGGAGTATTACAGTTGTCATGTTGCAAATCACCTACAGAAAAAAACAATGCTGCATTGTAATTTATTTTACAGTTGGTTGCTAATTTCCAGATCTTTGCACAACTTTTTAGTTTCTTATTTTATTTCTTTAACATTAATGCACTACAGAAATCATCCCTTATGACCTGAACTTGTGCACTGCCTAATATAAATTATTTAATTTGCATGTAATTTGAATTTATCATTTAATTTTGATTCACCATGAGCTTTGTCATATTAACATTTATTTAACCTTTGAAAGGTGGCGCATGTTTGAGAAACAGAGATGGCCCAAGGTCTAGGAGTTGTTTTTATTTTATCATATTTAGCAATAATACGATAGAAGCCATTATTTTAAACAATAAGCCATCACATTTATTAAAACCATGCATTTCTTTAAACAGATATGCAATAATTTAAGTGATCCAGAAGTGAATAAAACTGAAAAGCATATAATTAACATTTATCAAAAATCTTTTAATTTATAATTCAGTGTTTCCATTTATATTCCCATAAAATGTAAAAGATAAAAGGTAACAGATAGTTCAGGATATTTTCATCTCAATGATTCATCCCAATATGCAAATTACAATTCATTTTAAATAACTTATGAGCCACCAGCACAAAGAAAAGTAAATCAGAAGTATTTACAATTAGGTCATTTATATAAAATTTTAAAAATAAAACCTACAAAACATCTTTTTTTTAATAAAAGAATTACTTTCAATTTAAGTACTGGCAAGACTGACAACTCTTCATTGTGTTGCGGGAACCACAGGGTCAAACAGATCATTTTTGAAGCATGGATTGATAATAATAGATTATTCTGGGAACTTGAGACCATTGCATAGTATTACAAAAGATAAAGAATGTGATGAAGAATTTAAGAAATGTAAAGTCTCCCACTTTCAAAATTAGGAATTGGACAGGTGGAACCACAGAGACCCTATGCTATACCTCTCTCCGGTTAAGACTAACATCACACCCACTTACTTCACAAAGCAATCCAGAACCGTCAAATTGCTACGGCTGCTTATGTACTCGCCAATCATTTTTTTATCTAGACGAGGGTTTTCACGTAAGAAATGCACAACTTCCAAAGGATCCTGAGGAGATGAAAGTAAGTTGTTTTCTTGAAGAAACTGAATGCCTTTCTTAGGTTTGGCATTAAACTGCTCAGTTCCAGTTGATAAAAGCTGAAACCAATTGCATTTTAAGTTTCACAATCTATATCATAACACAAAAGATAAATAAAAATTCTCTTAAAATCTCTCTCCTTTTCTTGATTTTTCAATTTTTTCTTTAACTTCCTGACACCAATAAAACGTAGCACAAAATGACTGATCAAATCTTTAGTTTTTAATACTTACTGTATTTTCCTGAATATAAGACAATCCCCTTATTTTGAACAGGCTTCCAGAAAATTTTAAAGGTTCTTACTATTTAATCAAAACAAAATTGCAAATTGACTACTTGACTAGAAAATTCCCTTCCTCATGAGAATGTTGAAACTTTTGTTGAGCTATCACCATTTTCTTGTTCCTTAAAATCATAATAACCATGGTTTTGTCACTATCCTTTTCATCTTCACATGTATGTTTCTTTCTTTTTTATCCTTCTCCCATACGGAAGCATTCTCTGATTTCAGGCACCTCTTTAAAGTTTTGTGGGTTCAATTTGCATTCTTAGTCTTTCAACTGACGCCACCGAAGAAGTTCCCTTCTGTGTCATCCAATTTTACTCCTGTCCCACACTTACTCATGGCCTCTGATTCTTTCACATTCTTCAAAGTATACTTTAAATTCATATTGTTTAATGTTGGTGTGATCGAGTTGTGAACTACAAAATCATACATCTCTGTTCTCCGTTTCACAGGTAACATGGAACATAGTGTCCAGTTTCCAAATTAAGGAAGCTTTTGCGAAGAAAATATTTTTATCATCATCCCTTTCTGTGTTTGGATGTAGAATGTGCATTTTTTTAAAATCATCTCTTGCAAAATGCAGATTTGCACTTGCCGGGCAAAGAACTGAGAGTCCACATGGCCTCGTCATATCATCATCATCATCGTGTAACAAAATCTTCACAGTGATTTATATTAATTTTCACATTGCGTTTCACTTGATACATTTCCAATAGTTTGAGATTCTCTCTTTACCAGCCCGTTCAAAAATTTTGGTCTGAATCCCCTGGCAATTTCGCAGTGGATGCCAAAAATACATCCACAAATACAATTACCAATTACATATAAGCGTAATATTTCCTCGCAGCTTATTGTTTCTCAAAATGTATGAGTTTTGTGACATGAAATGATAATGTAAAAACAAAGTAACCGACTAGGCTTAATTTTAAGATGACCCCTATTTTTTGAATAAGATATTTAGGACAAAAACCTTGCCTTATATTCAGGTAAATAAGGTATATCATTATAATGAAATGGGTAGTAGTATTTCCTATAATGGAATAGGTAGTAGTCCTTTACCTCTTAGTTGTATAAAATGAATTAATTAAAATTATTACTCCACACATTTTTCACTTTCAGTAATTATTCTCTCCATCATTAAACAAGTAATTAATAGTACGTATTAATTATTCCAGACTTCTTTAAGTCTGTTAACACTTTAACAGATCTACTGAGAACTATAAACGCCACAGTTCTTTCAAATACCAAAGAATTGCTTGATAAAATATAATTTACACATTGAATAAATTACAACTTAAGTTTTCTGTTGAAACAATAAAATATTAATAAAAATACTACTACTAACAAAAAATGCACATGACACTTAAAATAACCTTTTTGTTACCTTCTTTTTGCGTTTAATGGCCATTAACTGCTCATGACTGGGAATATTATCAGATATCTTTTGGCGAGCAGATCTCTTCAGTGATGTGAATGCTAAGCTACTTCCATCTTTACCATTATTCTTACCATTTTCTGAAAAGAGATGGGAGATTTTAATGTAAGTGAAAAATATTAAAAACTTTTTTTAAAACCTCCTTATTTAGTGCTTAGAAAATTGTAGTAACATTTAATCAGAAACAATTCTGAAGTATGTACTACTCGCGCAACTTTTCTTGAACGATGATCTTGCTTCCCCCTCCCTTGAGCAATAAACAGTTAGGCAAAAGCTTGCAGTGAGCACTGAAGACAACATTCCAAGCATTAAAACTTCGTTGGCATGAAACACAGTTAGTCAAAGCTAGTTGCTTTCATAGACGAGAATTTCTGTTCAGCTTAATAACAATTATCTAAAGAAATGGCTGAAGTACATCAAGGTCCTTCAAGGGAGGCACCTAAAACTCCCATCTAGGGTCCCTGTTGTTGCCTACCCAGAGCGATGTCCTAGCTGCATACGTAGCAGGTTTGACTGTGATTTTCCAGTGGCTGACATTACTGTAAATACTTTAGTGGCCGACTTTGTAACTAATACCCCAACTATGCCCACATGTCTTCAATCCATTGTTCAATGATTGATTGATTTTTCGTGTTTCCGGGCACACCAATGGCTTTGGTCATTAGCCCCGCTTGTTTTTTTCTCGGGAGATGGCAGTGATCTTCCTCTGATGGATGGCAAGATCTGGCACCAACCTACCATCGGCTAGTGGGGTTTCCCCCTAACCAGGACTCTCCCACCAGCAGGGCACTGCCCCAGCTGGGACAAGCTCTAAGCTCCCGACTTGTCTCCCGGAATATTTGGTAGTGAAGTGCATGTAATAAGTGGTAGTAAGTGTGTGTGGGTAAGGAGAGAGGTAGGACAAGGAAGAGGAAGGAAAGATCGTACACATTCCATGGCCCGTTTGGTAGGGTACTCCACCGGCATTCGCCTGGTGTTGATCGGAGAAACCACGGAAATCTACCAATCAGAGCAGCCAGCCACTAGAATTCTCCTCCAGACAGCAGCTGAATTCGACCTCGCTGAAAAAGCTAGTGTCGAAAATCCTGCCGGTGTCAGGACTCGAACCTAGGACCTCCCAGTTAGAGGCACTGGTGACATCAGTTGATGCACTGAGCTACTGTTCCCGATCCCATTTTTCAAGAAAAGTTGCGTGAGTAGTAGCAATTCTCTGACAGTTCCAGGATACATTACATAACATACAAAAATCTCAAGACTAAGAAAATAATTATTCAATTTTGCAACTACCTCCTTTTCCTTCTTGACGTTCACTGAGAATTCGACTGTGACAGTGTGCTTCTATTGAATCAATGATTGTCAGTAGAGCGTCCAGTGACAACAAGTGTGTGTTGTAGAGACCAGTGACAGGAAAAGCATTCTGCAATCAGATCAATAAATAATAATACACAGACATTTTCTTAAGAACATAAAACTTGTAAATGTTTGTATAGTAGCAAACCTTTCAATAAAATGCATTATTATTCTACCTAAATACAATTGTATAATATGCTGTTTATGCGAAGGAGATACATACCTTAGAGAGAAGCTTAGTTAAGTCTTCAAATAAATTAGGGCAATACAGGTCACAATCATAATTCAAGTACAATTCAGTAACTAAACCAGGGATTCTCCAAAGTTGAACAACTGATTCTAAAAGGAAATCAACAAAAAGTTAATTATAAGAATGCATTCTTATAAACACTTTTAACCAATATGCTACAAAAGCACAGCCTTTGGAGGACTGTATTTTTCTGAATTTTTCCTCTTAAACATTATTCATACAGTTTCAATATAGAATTTTTAACTGATCTCAAAGATTACACTAGCTCTGCTGAATAGTGATGTAAGATTGATTTATTTTTGGGAAGTCACAACTGACTGTACAACTTACCTAGAGCAATTTCCTTTTGTTCATAAGGGATTTTTGTTGAATCTGTCACAATAATATCAATTAGTTTGTTAAGGTAAGTCTCCAACTGAAACTTGAGATGTGTTCGCAGGGATTCAAACAAAAGAAAGCAGACTTGCAAATCAGCTGCAAATATTGACAATCGCTCTGAGTTCAGGAGCTGTAAAAGCAAAAAAATCACTTTTCATATGAAGCAAAAACCGTTTACATATGCATGATAATCACACATAGTTACAACTAAACTTAACAAATTCATTTCCTTGAAATTTACACTTTTCTATTACACCTGTATAAACCTTGATTTATTTTGGTGTTTTGGCTACATAAACAACTCCGTTTTCCTTTCATTTTCCATTTCAATCTAGGAGCAAAAATTTTATTTCCCTGCTAATCCTATTTATGTGTATCTCAACACTTCTGTGAGCTCACAACTCTTGTGATAAATTTCATTTAATCAATAAGAAATGTGCCTGGATATGTGATTTTATACCTGGATATGTGATTTTAACTTAACTTTTCAGTGGTAATAGATGAAATAATGTGTGTTGTATGAGAGTCAAGAAATTTTATTCACTAGTTACAACAAACTACCAACTTCCTCCTTCATGAACAAATCTTATTATACTCTTGAACTATTTATTGCTACTGTAATGTTTGTTTAATTTTCTATCTAGATTTTGCAGAGAAAATAAAAATAGACCTAATACAAAAATTACAATTAAGATTAATATCTGCATAAAACAGGCAATATTATTCAAGAAATAAAAAAAAAAGGCTTGCTTTAACTGTGCTTATTGCTTTAACAATAAGAACAATCTTAATTAATAAATAACAATTAATGACACTTAATTTTAATAATGAATTATTTTTATAAACATATTCAGTTCAACTCACTGAAAACAGGTTTCTGCACAGGTCATCCTTAACCAGACCCAGGAGAGAATTGAATTTGCCAATGCTGTCTGCTCCTACCTCCAGAGCCACTGTTAGCAATGTGAGGCCCAGATGAACCATAGTTTCATTGTTCTGTTTGTCAAGAGGGTTGCACAATGACACAAGAAACTGAAACAATTCTCTCACACACACCAGTCCATGCGGCACCAAAGGTTGAGAACCTGCAACACATACCCCAGCAGTAACTTCTTAGGCAATGTATTTACATAGAATCAATCACATACACCTACACACAGATATAATCTCATGACACTTTCTTGTATAAAAAATTACTGTATTTACCCGAATATAAGACAACCCCCTAATTTTGAAGAGACTTCCTGAGAATTTTTAAAATTTTTACTAATTCTTACTATTTAATCAAAATAAATTTTCAAATTCTCTTATTGACTACAAAATTGCCTTATTGGTGAGAATGTTAAGATTTATTACTGAACCATCATTTTCTTCTTCCTTAAAATCATCATTGTTTCTGTTACTACCCTCATCTCCTTCACATGTACCAATGCTTTTTTCTTTTATGCCCTTCTTCCATGCTGCGACATTGACTTTTTAGGCCCCTCTGAAAGTTTTGGGTATTGCATTTGCATTGTTCGAAATTTTTCATCAGACGCCATCTAAGAACATTCCCTTCTGTGTCAACAGATTTTGTATCTGCCCTGCACTTGCTTGTTGATGACCCCTGCTTCTTTAACAGTTCAAAACCCAGATTCGCACTCGCCGGGCGGTTCCATGTGGCCTCAACGAAGGTGCATCGTAACAAAATCACAGCATTCATTTTCACGTTACATTTCATTTGATACAATGCAATTTGTTTGAGATCCTCTCTTTACTGGCCAATTGAAAAAATATTGGTCTGAATTGCATCAACAAATTTGCAGCAGATGCTGAGAATACGACTGCGAATATAATATAATTTTTTGCACACACGCAATATTTTTACCTCTTAGCAGTTTATAGTTACATCAACATTTACGAATTTTGTGACAGAATGCAAACAAAAACTTAAACCCTAATTGATTAGGCTTAATCTGCGAAAATAAGAATACCCCACATTTTTCAACTGAGATATTGAGGAAAAATACCTTGTCTTATATTCAGGTAAATACAGTATTTTGTTTTTTATGAGAAATATAATTAATTTAGGAATTTTTGCAATGCCTACGATAAAATGGGCTTTACAAAGAATTTTTTTCTTCAGGCTTTCCATGGCATTCTCTATGGCTAAAGAGATCATCCTCCCCCAAGTGCAAAGGAAAAATAAAGATTGATAGCAGGGAAGAGTAGAGAAGTAAGGAGATATAGAAAGAGGAAAGAAGAATAGAAAATGAATGACTCCCTAGCCCTCAAAACCTGATATTATCAGGGTTGAAAACACAAGAGATCTAAAGTGATAAAATAGGATAGTAGAGAGGAGTGAGGCACAAGTTGGTGGAAGCAATGCCATCCTAGAGACTGCCTTCCTTTTCCAGGCAAAGCCCGTCATCTTTGCCGTGCTGCTCAGCTCACCCGCAAGTATGTCTAACAGCCCAGCATAGATTCAAACAGGCCTAGGTGGAATAGAGACACATATTGTCTTTACAGATTTCACAAAAGCCTATGACAATGTTCCATTGGAAAAATGATGGATCTTTGATTGTTGATTATCTCAGACAACAAAAATTATGTACAACTCATAACAGCAGTTTAATACCCGCCCAATGATATGACCCTTATTTCCGACCTTTAGAGATTTTAAACAGATTCGTTACCTTTCTTCCAATTTATATATATATATATATATATATATATATATATATATATATATATATATATATATATATATATATATATATATATATATATATATATATATTTTATGTAAATGTCATTAAGGGATAGGAGTTAATAATGGTAAAATTTTTACCTTCACTTTGCTGATGACTAGGTTATTCTCACTGAGGATGAACAAGATATAGATTATAAACTGAGGACACTAAATGAAGAATATACATCCTGGGGTTTAACTACGAATCCATTGAAAACATGGGATCTAGTGGGGGAGTAGTGATAGTTGAGTAATTGTGTAACCAAAAAATAACACTGAAGACAAGCATAAGACTATACAAATCCCTAGTTGAAAGCATATGTACACATGGTCCAGAAGTTTAGATTCTAAGTTACAGCAAAGAGCAAAATTTAAAATCAATGGAAATGAATTATTGGAGAGGTGGTTGTGGCCTACCATTACTGGATAAAGTACCTGACGTTGACATAAAAAGCAAATGGATATTGATATAATGGATGTTGTTGAAGCTAAAAGATTGAGATGGTATGGTCATATCCAAATGATGATGGAAAGTCGATGGCTTCAGATAATTTTAAAATGGTTACCTCAAAGAAACAGAAAGCATGGCAGGCCAAGTAAAACATGGAAAAGAAGATAGAAAAGGTGACGAAAGAACGAGATCATTAAGAGGAAGATTGGGAAGATCAACAGGTGGCGACTAGGATGCAAGAAGCGGCTTCAGCTAAAAAGAACTACTACTACTATAATTAATTTAAAGTGTGTCTAATGCATGTTCAACAAGTGCACCAACAAAATTTCATAGACATACTACATATACATAAGGACACAAACACACACATTCATGCACACTCACACATGTACCTCTGCTTAAGCACATATGTTTGGACATTTTCTCCTGAACTCTCATAGATTTGCTACTGCAAAAATAATAAAAACTAACCATCCTCTTTTCTTTCTTCACTAGTGAATCGCACTCCTCTTGGATTTACATAATCTCGGTTTTGAGTGTCATCTTGCGAATGGTTATTCTCTACAACCTCCTCTTCTGGACGTGCCACAGGGGAGTCCACTTGTAACTGTACACAAACTTCAGGCTTCTCTTTGGTTTCATCCACAATTTCATCCTCCACAGGCTGACCCACTACTTCAACTGATTGTGTAACAGGAGCTTCAACCGAGGTTGAGGTTGTGGTTGTGGTAGCAGTGGTGTGTACAATTTCTTCCTGAGCACTGTCCTCAAGTAATGGTTTGGTCTCTTCCTGGGGACTTGACAAACTGACATCTTCAACAGAGCACGTTTTGCTTGAAAGTCCTGGTGATTCAAATCCCCCAGAACTCTCAATTTCTACATTAATAACTACACAAGATGAAAGATTTGAACTATCAGCATCTGGAGAGCTTGCTTCAACAGGTTTTGAAATATTAGATTGTTCTGAACTAACAGATATTTCTGGGACTTCACATGGTTGAGTGGGTGTGGTAGCTTCAGCTATTTCTGGTGACTCTTGGTGAATGGTTCCCTGCATGTCCACTATGTTCCCTGCAGGAGTCAGAGGTGTGGTGGCAAGATGTGCAGGATGAAGCATATTTCTCTCAGCTGGACTTAACGTTCCTTCAGAATTCAGATTGTCTGGAACAAAAGAAAAAATAATGTACATTCAATTTAACTCGAATTACAAATAAAACATTTTGTAATTACAGTAAACACAGTACATTCTGGTTAATTGAACATTTGATAATTCAAATTATATGACAATTGAAAAATTAAATTACAATTAAATGAATTCTTAGAATGCTACACAATGATAAAAATGCTCAATTTGGTTTAAATGTAGAGAGATTACATGTCGATTTGAATTGAAATTGAGATATGTATTTGGGGGGGAAAAAAAAAACGCGTTAATTCCAGATGCACAAAAAGGTCCTGTTTCTGAAACAATCGTTCCAAGAATGAGATAGTAGAGATTGAAAGAGATTATTGACACTTTCAGAGAAAAGATGATTGAATGTTACCTAACAGCATTTATCACAGAACATTTCTAATTTCTACAGCCGGTGATGTGGAAATTTGGAGCAATGTGTTCACACGAGGTATGTGTTCTCAACAACTGTTGAAGTGCAAGCCAACGCTTGCTAAATAAATTTTAGTGCTCGATGAGTGCAAAGATATCTCCTTGAACTCTACCATAGTTTAACTTAAAAGAAAAAGTTGATATGCATTAGAAAGAAGAGAGCTCAAGAAGAAAGATGCTAGTAAGAGTTGTGAACACCATCAAATATACTACCAATGCATCTTCCTACGAGTTGAGACACACATTCCTAAATTTACAGAATTAAACACTTTCTCATTTCTTCATTTCAGAGAGACAGAATTTTCATCTTGAACAACAGTAAAACAGATGTTATGAAGATTGGAGATGCTGCCTACTAATAAAGACCACTACTAATTATTTAAAAAAAAACACACAAATAGTATAATGAAACTGATCAGTTCTTACAAAAGGCATTGATTACTTAATTCAAATTTTGGATAATGCAGATTTTATCATTCCAAAACATAGCACCTGTACTTGGAACATTTGAATAGCAAACATTTAATAGCAGGTGGTCTCTTCCTTGGAGCCTTGATGCTGCCTTACTGAACCAGTGACACACTAAGTATGAGAATTGAATTCATTCATGCTGTATGAATGGGGAACAACATAATACAATATTAACATTTTTTACTCAAAATCAAAAGATTTTCGATGTTTTTGAATTTTTTCTAGAGTTTCTGGTTATCTAATAAAACCATAGCCACCTCTCACATAGCTGGAATTTTCTTTCAATTTCAACAAACATTTGAAATTAATAATACAGATGTTTACCTGTAGGAGTTAAGATTTCTCTTTTCTTTGGAACTGTTTGAGGATTGTCATCAACTTTGGGTGCAACTCTATTATGTTTTGATTGTACTGATCTGCTCTTCCTCTTCGTTCGAGAAGAATTCATATTTTCAGTCCTCATTTTTAATTTCTGTTACATAAAAACAAAGTATTAACTTCTGTTACATAACACCATTCATGTTCCAAAACCAATAAGAAAAAATTTTGTTTAAAAAAGAACACCGTAAGAATAGGTTTAAATAACAAAAATTAATGAACAAACCTTTAGATTCACAGGTACTCTAAAATCTTCTGAAAACTGAGGCAGTCTAGTGAAAAGAAGCTGAACCATGTCTTTGAGACAATGTTCTGCGGTTCTTCGTAATAATTCTGAAATAACAAAAATTAATATATCATTAGAGATAATCACATTTTACCATTCTTTAAAAGAAATTTCATAAACAAATACATACAAAATGATAAAGGGAACATACCACTAAGCCTTGTCTCAAAGCAAAGTCTAAAACAGCTTTTCATAATCTCGCACACTATTTCGTTAGTAAGCAATGTTCCTTCAGGTGATAACATTAGAGTGCGAAGTACCTGAAACAGGTTCAATTTTTTAAAACAAATTTACAAACAAGTACGTGATTTAAACTAAACATAAATATTGAAAATATTTCTTTAATGTCTCTTCAAACATTTCAGAAAATTCTAAATCATCCAATCTCACCTGTAAAATTTTCATCAGGACAACCCCATCACTAGCTTGATCTGTACCCACAAACTTTGCACGAGTAACTGCACTAGCTATATTCTCTACCGCTGTTGCAACTGCTTTTCCATTTGGATCTTAGAAAAAAAAAAAATCTTTCAAGAAGGTGACATGGGACCCAAGATCAGTTTCATTATTTAATAGGAGGTCTATACATTATGAAAAACTACAAAGATTAAGGTATAACAAAAGCATAAAAGAAAGTTTATTTATTTATATTTACCTAATAAGCCATATGAAAGGAACTTATTTACTGATGACAGAGCAAGACTGGTCACAGGACCAGTGGTTTTTATGGATCTAATCACTTCCAGGAAAGGACCTACACAGAAGAATACCGAAAATATAATGATAAAATATATGTTTATAAGAAACCAATAACCAGAGTAACAGTGAAGCTCAATTTTACCAAGAAAGGTGTTGGGATCAAGTTCAAATAGATCATCTATCTGGTTCAACGTGTCTTTCAAATGACTAAAACTTCTTATCAAAGGATCTTGATCCTCATCCTAGAAAAGGAAACAAAATATAGAAAACAATACTGTCAGTGCAATTAAGTAATATTCAACACAAATTGACGTTATGTCTAACCTCAATCTTACAATATGGTTTGTAACATGGATATTAGAGGAATGGACAAAACGACATTTCAGTATCGTAACATCATTGGAAATAGTTAAATTACCTGATGCACATGAGAAGACCACCTGGCCTCTCTTCGCATCGCTGTGAGGATAATTGTCATTTCTCCCTGGACCACGTAGATCCCATTCCCAGGGCACGTCATTGTGGGCATTTTCAAGAATAAATTTACAACGAAGGAATGTCTTTCTCACTGTGCCGAAGAATTTTCAACCATACAACATCACGCCACATTTCAATACCAGATCCCCTTCATGAACGGCTTTTCACATATCCACGTCAAATCGGCACAGACCTGCACTTCTCGCAACTTGACACTGACGTGTGTGACGTCAACTCTTCCACATCGCAGGGTTTCATTACTTCGTTATTAAATGCTTTACAGGGTCATATGATAAGAGTGAATTGCACTTGACAAAAATATTGTTCTCTTTGACAACAAATTAAAGCCATTGAGATACTGAAGAACTGGATACAAAAATTGTCATTATTGGATTTCGAGTGCGGCTTGACTTCAGAAGCAGATTAGGATTCCTGTTCTCGTCATTCTCATTTATTGAGTTACTTTGGATTTCAAGCAATAAGCGACTCTGGTGCTAGTCGTAAGAAATGTGTAGAAAAGGCGCGATATTAAAATAAAATTAAAATGCGAACCTTTGTGTCCAATGCTTCGAGATCATTCGAAATTTCTTCAAGCGAACTCAGAAAGCTACAAAAATAACGGAGTGTAAAGAAAACACAATACTAAAAATGCATCAAATAAAAGTGTGGAAGGAATTAAATCTCAAAAGACTTACCAGGGATACCAATTATAATGGAATACAATGCACAGAATTCCAATAATACCTTTTTTAGGAATGTTTGTGAAATATGTGCTTAGAAAAAAAGTCTCTCTAGTAAATTTTTAAATAATTTTTTAAATTTATCCTCTAAAATTGGCATAGAGAAAGGTGTAATATTGCAAAGTGAATAACTGTTTGTATTTATGCTATGTTATATCCCATTACTTTCCTATGGTTTTAATTAGGGAGAGGATTTTTATGACCTAAAAAACTCTTGAAATATGTTTTTAAAAAAACGCATTTACGACCTAAAATTTCTGAAGTACGCACTTTAATATGAAATTACATTTAATTTAATTTCATTGTCTATGTAAATCTTTCTGAAATTTCAGGAAAAGTATGCCTGGGATGAAAATTATTAAATAAACATAATATTATCTACCTTACTTTTCGGGAGAAGTAATTGAAGTAAATATTCACCTTAGTGAAGTACATTGCATCTCGTTGCATTTCGTCTGTCAGGTTTAAAAAATATATCAAGAAAATCCTTCATTTATAGAAATATTTTATCATCTATAGAAAAGAAAAAAAATGCAATAGCATAACGTCAACGTATTTTCATCTTACTATTTCAGTTTATTTTTAACGCTCACAAATAAATAGATTCTATGAAAAGATGTAACGTCGTAAGTCTATTTTATCGAAATATTCAAATTATACGCCTATTATTACACAAACATACACCAACAGGAAAAATCAGGCTAATCAACATACAACCAACAAGCTAATCAACATAGCATCCAATTCCAACCAAATGTCAAGAAATTTCACTCAGCTGTGCACCAGACAAAAAATACTCAAAATCATAGAAATTCGCTCCATAGTTATAATATTATTTTTATACCAGTATATGAACAGATTATATATTCGTAAAATAAATGTAGCTCATACACCCATATCCACAAACAAATATCCTTAAAAATAAAGGAGAACATTAAAAATTTGCTTTCAGGATCATGTATTATCTTCAATTTCAGGGTATCATGTGGTAATATACAAATGGATTGGTAGAAATTAATATCTAAATACATTCCAGCTCAAATTACTTCATTTTATCATACAATGTTTAATTTCGGAGGATTCACTTATTTTTTCTTTCAGGTGCTTTTTGCAGCTTCAGGAGATAGCCGATTTTTCGATTTATCCGCGCCGGGTACCCTCTGGTATGTCCCTTATGGGAACACATATTAACCTTTATACTAGACACTGATACACTGCGGGCTCCTCGGTCTGTGGTCAGCAGACTCACAAGAACTTCTTCGACAACACACATACAAGAAAAACAAGGGACATCAACTATGCTTACGATGGAACTCGAACCCGCGACCCTTCCGACCGAGGCGCTAAGTCGGCACACGCTGTAGCTATCTGGACCATCCAGTTCGGCTCGGAGGATTCCTTTATGAAATGAATAAATTGATGTTATTTGCTTCACTGGTATCAATCATTTCCGGTGAGCATTTTCACTTACTTAATGTAGTTAACATCACACTACTTCGTCATTAGTCGCTGATGGTAGATGTGATAATGATAGAAATGGAAATTGGCATTTATTTTGAAAATTGCCGTGTTTGCACAGGATTTGTGAAGAAACTATGAAACAGACGTGTAATGTCGCAGATAATCCATTGTTGATGCTGCTTGACATAAAATGTGAAGCCAAAAAATGGTTAAGAAATCGTGGAGAGACAAACTACCCAATGGACAATATATAAAAAGAAAGGAAAAATTCCAGATCAACACAAACCTATCATTTACGGTGCTTAAAAGGGGCGGAAGAATGAACATGGAATCTGAAGCAGTGGTAATAGTTGCCTAAGATGAGGCAATGAAAACGGTTCGAAATTTTTTCCATGATGATAAGGTCATATTTGTCAGGAACAAGTAGAAACCATTGACAATATTATCTCGGCTTTTCCAATTATAGCAGAGTCGGGATACCTAAAAACGGATGATAGCGTTTGTAATTATCTGCACTGTCGGGTCTATAACGCCCTCTAAGTTCCAACCATGCTCTAAGTGGTCGTACGAACATTAGCCAAAACCTTTGACGTCTGTTGGACTATCAATATACTAGGAGTAACAAATCCATACTGATCGTACGATAGCAGTAAACAAGCCGGATTTAGTTATTCGGAACCTCGAGAACAAATCAGATCTTGTTGTGCCTTGCGATCAGAGCGTCGTATCCTAGGAGGCAGAGAAACGTCTCGAAGTAATCAAGTAATACCTATCTCAAGTAATACCTTCTTTCTTCCCGAGCAGGTGAAAAGAGCGTAACGAAATTCGCGAGGTCAGACGGAAGAGCAGGCCTCATGGCCTGAGTCTCGCCACGTAAAATAAGGCATTCATTCATTCATTCATTCATTTGAATACAAAAGATTTAAAATCGAGATCCGCCGGATGTAGGGTTAAAAACCAAGGTTGTACTGATTGCCACAGGCGCTTCAGGGTTTGTTCGGAATTTATGTAAGAACTTGTCCAAACTTTGAGGTCACTGAAAAGACTGAGAAGTGCAAGACTTCGAGTTACTGGGAACAGATCTTACTTTGCGCGAAGCACTATAGATGCCAAAAAATATGCTTATTTGGAAGCTGCCAGCTATCTACTGTATATTTTATAGTTAACCGCCTCTTAAAATTTTCAGTCGTGAATTTAGGAGTTAATAATATTAATAATAGTAATGATGATGATGATGATGATGGTAGTGGTTGTGATTGAATAAGAACATTTTTAGGAATATAAATTATGTTCGTGTTAAAATAACATTAAAATAAAGCAAAACATTTTATTCATTAAATTACTTAGTTTTTTTGAGGCACTAATCAAAACTTTGATAATGTAATGAACTTCCCTATTAACTCTCTCGAAGCTAGTAACTTTTGTGAAGTTTGTTTCCGCATCATAATGTGGAAGCAACTTTGTTGTCTGAACAACACGGTTGTTGACACTAATACCAGAGGGCTTTGTAAAACACCTCGATATAATTGGCTATAGAATGATTTCTATGCAAGGTGTAATGATCTCTATATTCTGCATTCTTCTCACTATAGGTAAGAAATCAAAGTACTTCCAAGCACTATTGTAATATCTTTGCTTTCAATTGCTATTTCCAGAGTATTGAGAAGTTGTACTAAACCAGAAAATATTTCGTTTCTTCAGAATGTCATAGACAGGTGTTTAGAAGGATGTCTAATAATAAGTGACATACCTTCAGCATTGCTTGACGTTTTTGAACAGTTAGAGATATTACAGTTCAGCTTGAGTAAAAGTACTATGTAACACACACTGAAATTGATCACGTATTCCTTAAAAATAAATAAGGGAATAAATAATAAAAAAATGACGAAGGGAATTCACATATTATGGCAAGTTCCAGATTCATTTTGTACGTAGAATGGCGAGAAGGATGGTAAAGTGTCAATCTTCTCCGTCACAATTTTATTAAAAGTTGCCAGAGAAAATGGAAACGAAAAATAACAAAAATACAACAACACTTGTAGAAGAATCTCTTAGGTCAACAAGGTACAGAAGAATGTTCTGAAAGTTTATTTTTAATCACATTGCGTCACGTGAGCGTGGCAAGACATGGCTTGGCTGCCCGAACAAACAAGCCAGCCCCTACCTACAAAAATAAATTATATATATATATATATATATATATATATATATATATATATGTATATGTATATGTATATATAAGTGATTTTTGGCGGAACGCCACGGCACGGCGTTCCGGTTCCTCGGGAACGAAATAGGGAAAAACAAACAAAAAAGCAGAGGACAAACACTTAGCAACTTCGATTTTTAATTCGAGCAACTTTCGCAAACTCGAAATTCAATAATTTTTCATTAACTGTATTAGAAACTTTTTACAAAATATCTTAATATCTATTATTACACAGGTCTGCAACCAAAAAGCTGTTTTCATAATTTTATCTCATGTTTTTGGGTGCGCCGAATTCGAAAATGACCACCGTTTCTTCCTGGGACGTCAGGTTTTTCACAATCGAAATTTAACTTGGTCAAACAGGTAGCTACATTTTAAATTCGTCACACTTGGGAAAAAGACTGAACAAGGAAAACCAAATTTATTTTCACTGCCCGTGATCCCAAAAACATGAAAATACACATATGTATTGGTCCTAATGGGGATCGGAGCATTGTTGAATGTTTGCTAGGGCCTGGTCGAACATGTTAATGCATTCACCAACTCTCTGATTCCTCCACAATCTTCTATTTCCTGTCAGTCGTCTTCCAGCTATTGGCGGTGTGGCTTAAAATTAGTGCAAAACCTCCAAGAAAGTGTATAAATTCGCCTCTGAGTTCCAAATGCAGAGAATTCATGGTGAAAAGCAGCAGTTGAATATTACGGATTTTATTAAGAAAATTTATTTTATTTTAAATAAGAACGTTGTGACCAAGATAAAGTTAAGACTGTATGTACGCGTTGCATCAGATACCCTTGTTTTATATGTTTATGGGACACCGACAAAATCACTGGAAGAAAAAACGGCTACCAAGAAGTCTAGTTGTTGATGAAAATAATGTTCTCATGAAAGCATTGGTACCCCTTGAGAAGGATTTATTACCTCCTCTACACATAATATTAGGAATAATGAAGCAATTTGAAAGTACTTCCCAACGACAGCGAATGCTTGAAGGACTTGGGCTCCAAGTTTCCAGGTTTATTGGAGGCAAAACTGAAAGAGGGAGTTTTTGTTGGGCCGGATATTAGAAAACTCACATATGACAAAGACTTCATCAGTTCAATGATTCCAACTCAAAACGCAGCGAAGGTTGTATTTTCTGTCGTCATAAAAAAGCCTTTTTGAGAAACCAAAAGGACCCAAATTAAAGGAAATGGAGGAAACAATATTGAAAGCATTTCAAAAGCATGGTTGCTCCATGAGGTCAAGAGCCCATTTTCTCAACTCACACCTCAACTATTTTTCTGAAAATTTGGATGCATTGAGTGAAGAGCAAGAAGAATAAAATATATAAAAGAAATGGAAAGAAGGTATCAAGGGAAATGGAGTGTTACGATGGCTGACTACTATTGAATGTTGTAAATAGATATTCTTGAAGCAACCTACAAGAGCAAAAGTTTAGTAAGAAGATTGGAGTTTAATAATAGACCATTTAACAAGCAACCCCATTGATTGTGTCGTTACCTTTGTCGTTATCTGTGCAAATTAGTTAAAATTTTTATGTAAAAAATATTTGCATTACGAATTTTTTTAAACACGTAAGAATTAGTCAAATTCATCGAAACAGCTGTCGCTGTATGGTGAGAACCGGTGCCGTCCAACACATCGACTTCCGGGATTTTCCCTCATCCAGGTATTTCTTACCAGACAGGCACCGTTCCAGCCGCGACAAACTTTAAGCTCTCGACTGGTCTCCCGAGATGTGCGCTAGTGTAGTTCTTGTAAGTAAAAGTGTTTAAGTACCGAATGAGGATATGACTAGGAAAAAGGAGAAAAGCTCAAACGAATCTTAGAATACGAAAACCTCCCGGTCAGAGGCACTGCGTTGACATCAGTTGATGCCCTGAGCCATCATAGGATTCAGGGAAATAGCCAGAAATTCACTTCATGTGTTAAACGACTGCGAGTTCGTGACGTCTGCCGATATCGAATTCGTAGACCGACTGCTCTGATCAGTGGCTACCCTGATCACGTCCAGGCGAATGCCAGAGCAGCACCACATGGGTCATAGACGGCATAGGAGCTGTGACGAATCTGCAACTCCATCTGCTCTGATCGGTTGGTGCTAGTTTCGACTACCAACGGTGGCTGACCACCTAAATAGCTGAGATGATATTTGATGAGAATTCTAAATAGTCCGATCGGTTATTTGCGTGGCTTATTCGATCAATTCCAGCCAATAGTTTAAACAACGTGCACGGACCGCGTTACCGTTCCTTGATCGCTTTCCTCTCGAAGAATGAGTTTTAGCCAACGCGCGCATGCGCAATTTGAAAGCGACACTGCAGCGCCTCTGACGGATTAGATTTCCGTTAAACGCTTCACCCAGTTTAAATTCTCATCGAAGGGTGTATTTCAGACATTAATGATTGATTGATAGTGATTCCGGGCGCGTCAACTACTGGGTCGTTAGTCCTGTAAGAGTAGTCGGTGTTTTTTCATCGGGAGATAATCTTCCCTCACTGGTGGCGGTGATCTTCCCTCACTGGATGGAAACATCCAGCGCCGACCTACTGTCACTTGCGGGGTTTTCCCCTTACCAGATGTCTCCTACCAGCGGGGCACCGCCCTGACCGGGACAAGTTTTAAGTCCCCGACCGGTCTCCCGACATGTGTGGTAGTGTAGTGCATGTTAGTGTGTGTGTAAGGGGAGAGGAAGGAACGATCTGTCAAGGAAGATGAAGGAAAGATCGCGCGCGATCCGTGGCCCGTTTGTTCGGGTACTGCTCCGGCATTCGCCAGGTGTTGATCGGAGAAACCACGGAAAACTATCGATCAGAGCACCCGGCCGCTAGAATTCTCCTCCAGACAGCGACTGAATTCGACCTAGCTGAAAAGCTAGTGTCGTAAATCCTGCCGCCGTCGGGACTTAAAACTAGGCCCTCCCGGTCAGAGGCGCTGCACTGGTCCATCGCTCCCTGTCAGACATTAACCTCCTTGTATTTTTTCAGACACATACGTCCGTGTTGAGCGCGGCGGGGCGGTGGCGGAGGCGGCAGCGGAGGCGGAGGGGCCGGCGGCGGAGGCGGCGCGGGTGCTGCTGCAGAGGCGGCTCGTGTGCGCGCTCGCCCGCGGGGGCGCAGGTAACGCACCAGACGCCTCTCCATTGTTTCAGACCGGGAGCTCAGTGCATCAGCTGATGCCACTGCAGCGCCTCTGACCGGGAGGTCCTAGGTCCGAGTCCTGACGGCGCCAGGATTTTCGACACTAGCTTTTCAGTTAGGCCGACTTCAGTCGTTGTCTGGAGGAGAATTCTAGCGGCCGGCTGCCATCGGTAGTTTAGGTGGTTTCTCCGATTAACACCAGGCAAATGCAGGAGCAGTACCCTACCAAACGGGCCACCGACCGCGCGCGATCTTTCTTTCGTTTTCCTTGTCCTATCCTCTCCTCTTACACACACACTTACACTAACATGTACTACACTACCACATATTCCGGGAGATCGGTCGGGAGCTTAGAGCTTGTCCCGGCTGGGGTGGTGCCCCGCTGGTTGGAGAATCCTGGTTAGGGGGAAACCTCTCTAGCCGATGGTAGGACGGCGCCGGATCTCACCATCCAGCGGGGGAAGATCACAGCCATCTCCCGAGATAAAAACATGCACTACACTAACGGGACTAATGACCTAAGCAGTTGACGCGCCCGGAAACACGAAAAAATCAATCCATTGTTTTAGGTTTCAACGGATGTGGCCGTTAATTCCGTAAGTGTAGTGCATGTTGCATCGAGCTAGGTTGCTCTCCCGCTGGAGAGCGTGAGATGCGGCGCCGACCTACGTGTTGACTCGCGCATGTATCCCACCTCCAGGCATCTCCTCCAGCGGGTACAGTCCCTACGAGATCAAGCTTTACGCGCGGACGTGTGACGTGTGTGACAGTGTAGTGCATGTAAATGCCGAAAAAAACAGGTTAATTGGCTCTTCGCCGTCTTCGTCCGGGGACAGGATGAGTTGACTTTGGATAAAAAATGTTACCATTCCAGCGACTCTGGCCAGGAAGTCGTAGGATCGAGTCTCAACGGTGGCCGATTTGCGACAGTATCTATATAGCTATTGTGACATACCAATATGGGGACATGTTTTATTACATAATATTTGTCGTAAATGGGCGAAATGGTTAGGGCAAATAATAAGCAATATGGCGCCTTAGTAACGACGTCGCGGTTATTGTCAGGAAAAATAAACATTCATCTGACCGGGGAGGTGACGGCGTGAGTAGGAGGAAATATAAGAGATTTGTGGATTGGTTGAAGAAGCGTCGACTGGTTATTAAAACGGAAGTTTGAGGCATTTTGTCGAAACAAGAGAGAAGGCGAGGCATTGTGAATTTTAAAAGGGACGATAAAATTCATTCTGTCGCATGTCGTGACGGTGAGCAGTTCGCTCGCGAATATATTAATTTGTGCATGTTAGGTCTAGTAAAAATTTTGGGGGTCTACAGTACGTGTTCAGACTTTGAAATATTTTCGTGTGGCAGAGCAAGAATCGGACTTGAGGGACATATTCGGACTCTGAATATTTTCGTGAATTTATATTATCTAATCATTCTTGAACTTATAAATGTATGCGGTCTCAAACGATACCAGACTTTGCATATTTTCTTGCTATAAACGGAAGATAAACTGAGAAATTTTTTGCTGTGTAATCATAAAAGTACTGGATATTTATACGGAGAGAACGGGTATCAGATATAACATAGTGGAGCTAGAACAAATATTTGAGTGGTGCGAAACGGTGAATCGGCAGTGTTCGTATTTAAAGAAGAGAAGAGGATTCGTGGTAATTGGACTTCGGGACTTCGGAACCTCAAGAAAGAAGGGAAGGCGTTTCTTCGAGGTGGCATCGATTAAGAGCACGCGAAGACCAGAATCACCGTATAAGGTTCGAACCAGGTCATGACTAAAGAATGTTTCTCATTATAAATTTTTACATTTTAATTTGCTATATTTTAAATAAGAAATAAACATTGCGTTTCTCTTTGAAAGAAAGATAAATGATTTTCATTGGCCAATTTAAGCTAATAAGTAGCTAGAGAAAATAATCTGTTTTCAGATTACTCGCCATTCTGTATAGATGGCTGATCGGGTAATCGGCTATTAATAGATAATAGCGATTATTTCTGACGTGACCCATCGACCCAGCTAGAGGGATAATATTTAGTTTTTATCAGAGTAATAATAGTTAAAATATTATCGTAACCTTTTCCCTGGCGCCCGTGTTATTAGAAATTCGGAAACGGGTTACGACGAATCGCCCAATAATTGTAGCAGTTAGGGGTATGTTTCACTATGGTCGGATTCGGTTGCTGTTTGGAGGAGATTTCTAGCGGACGGCTGCTCTGGTCGATAGTTTTTCGCGGTTTCTCCGATCAATAAATATCAGGTGAATGCTGGAGCAGCCGAATGTCTAACAAACGAGCCACGCGCGGTGTTTCCTTTCTTATCCATATCCTATCCGACGAGGATATGACTTTATTTTTCACACTTGCACTTAGATACTACCACAGGTGTTGGGAGTGCAGTCGGGAGCTTAGTGATTGCAGGTTGGGTGGTGCCCCACTCGGGCAGATGGAGAGGAAAATCGCAAACAAACCGACGTATAGGTCGTCGCCGGATCTCACCATCCAGCATAGGAGTAACACCACCTCCAAGTATTACACATATTCACTACACTAACAGAACTGCCGATCCGGGCAACCGAGATCGCTAAGGCAGTAGTGCCAGTGAGTTCGAATGCTGCCTCAGGCATGATTATGTGTGTTTCGCATTTGTGTATGTTGTCTACGTGTAATGTGCTTGTGTGATCCCTATGGTTGGCATCAGGAGGGGCATCCGGCCAAATCAGTATAAGTAAGGCGGGAAAGTAAAATGAAGTGTGCAGAAAATCAATAAAGACTAAGCCTGCCCCCATTAGCGCCGATGCCGTATAAACGAGCAATAGGCAAAGATGAAAAAACACAAAAAAAAAAGCGCACTAACAGGAGCTAAAGTGGCAGCTCCAATGGCGCAGGCGCGGGGGCGGCGGCGGCGGAGGCGGAGTGCCCGGTGGACGGCGCGTGGGCGGCGTGGGGCGCGTGGGGGCCGTGCGAGGGCGCGTGCGGGCGCGCGGGGCGGCGCGTGCGGAGGCGTGCCTGCAGCGAACCCGCGCCCGCGCGCGGCGGCGCCCCGTGCCCCGGCGACGACCTGCAGGCGCAGCCCTGCCACCTGCGCGGTAAACGCCTACACTACATCACTTCACCCGAGCGTCACGGCAGTTAACACAGAATTCGGTAGATGGCAGCGCTGTAGGTTGCGCGAGCGGAATCTCTGTACTGAGTGGCGTCGCACAAGGGGGAGACACGGACTCAGCATGCCGTCGCAATAACATTGACTTCCCAGCTTCTTAACAGGTTGCCTCAACAAAAACATTTATATTTGGTGTAGGAAAGCACTAAAAATACACAAAAATCCATAAAACGTGGATTATGAGTACACAACGCGTTATTGAAAGTAATTTACTACGCATCTGAAGAAGATTTATCCACTTTTTTGAAATTAGGGCCACACTACACGTTTTTTTTCTGTTGGATAATCACCGTTTTTTGCGACTTCATTACTTTACTTTCTCTATACTATGTAAGTAGTGTGCGAGAAAGGAAAACAAGGAATAGTGATTCGAGAAGAATAAATGGCATTCTTATGACCCATAATTTCAATAATAAGTCTTCACAACATTAAATAATTAATTAAATTTCCGAACACCTTCAATGCAGTAAAAATGTGGTGAATACAACTCAAATAATGAAATTTTAGCCTTGAAACGTTTTCCGCGTATGTTGCTCTCGCCATTATGCAACGCTGTCGCATCTGAAATGTCAACTATTCCTTCAAGAGGCGATGCGATAAGGCCATTGCTCTAACTGTGAATCAATCTACCTCGAGTGAGGCAAAACCTCGAACTTACTGCCTCGAGAATGAAACGCTCGGGGAGTCGAGCAGTACTTTAATCTCCCCACAAGGTAGGTTAAACAGCGTACCAGCGTGTACTGAACAAATGTGTGTTATTCATTGTTAAGCCACATAGACATTACACAGCTACATATTTAGTTTACAAATGTTGCAATGTCCTGATATTTCTGAGCAACGCTAGTAACTTCACAATTTGGTCATCCATACGATGTTTGAGATAACCATGAAGTCTGAAAATTCAAAATGTTATCTCAATGGGACCTGGTCAAATAAAAACCAGGACATCTCCACCATCCACGTTCATCACATATAGAAGAGACCATAAATGCGCTGTGAAGAAATACTCCACGGAGGGGCGTCTACAGGATGTTTCAGAATACATGTTACACACGTCTAAGGCATGAAAAGGAGTAAAGAATAAGATGTAGTGGGATATTGAATTTAACGGAATTATATGTATTTCTCCATGTGACATTTGTTCCTGGTTTCTAGGCAACCCATAGGCACAGACGTACGGCAGGTACACCGAATCCTTTTGACTGCGCCAGGTGAGTTGCCGGTCATTTATGCACATAGAGTTGCTTAAAAAGCAGGAGCAAATTCAGGTTATTTACACATTATATAACTGTTTTTCCTAGGACTTGTATCCAGCTGAGAGACAGTTACGCTTTACGACTGGACGGGGCGCATATTCCACCATACACTAGACACCAACAAATTTGCGGGCTTCTCTGAACTGGGGTCAGCAGAAAGCCCTCCGCGACAACACATAGGAACAAACAACCATTCCCAATGCGGGACTCGAACCCGTGACTCTTCGGACCGAAGCACTGGGTCGGTTAGCCACCTCGACCAACCAGGTCTGGGCCTCCGTTAAAAACAAATTCTACGTACATGTTTATTGTCAAAAGGCGATCATTTTCGTAGAAGTTTGTAACATTTATTCCGAGCCACGTTTATATTTGCAAGTGGGGTGGTGGGTGCAGGGTGCACGGAGGCGCAGTTCGCCGAGGGCTGCGCGGGGGACCCCGTGCGCGAGGCGCAGCTGGAGGCGCTGCGCCGCGCCCACGCCGCCGCCCCCGCGCTGCTGCAGCGCTGCCTGCTCGCCCCCTGCCGCTTCCAGACGGCGCGCGACGCCCTCCGGGACCACGCCGTGAGACGCGCAGCCTCACACCCCTCTTTATTCAACTCCTCCTCCTCGCGTCTACTTGGCTCTATGCCATTCATTTCTCTCTCCACCTCTTTCCTACCCCTCCATTCACTCCCCTCCATCCTCTCTTTTTCTCTCCCTTCCCAGTTTTTCCCATCATTTCTCTTTCTCATTTCTTCCCAAATTTCTCCTACCCCACCACTCGCTTTCTCTTTACTGTTCTTCCTTTCTCCTACTCTTCTCCCTTCTCTATATGTCTCGTCTTTCATCACGCCTTGACGGCTTAAGTGGTCAGTTCAACTGATGTCTATGAGTCCTAGGTTTGAGTTGCGGCAATGGCATGATTTTTGACACTAGCTTCATTGCTAGGTCGAATTTAACCGTTGTATGGAGGAGAATTATAATTCCCGGCTGCTCCTATCGCTAGTTTTCTGCGGTTTATCGGATTCTCAGCAAATGTCAAAGCAGTACCCTAATAAACGTCCCACGGACCGCTTGAGATCTTTCCTTCCTCTTCTTTGTCATACCCTCACCCATTACTTACACACCCTTACAATTACATATACTACACTACCACACATACCAGGAGACCATTAGGGACCTTAGAGGTTGTCCCGACTGGGGCGTTGCTGCACTGGAGGAAGATATCTGGTTGGGGAAATCTCCACAAGGTGACACGTAGGTCGGCGTCGGGTCTCACGTACCAGTGGGGTAAGATCACCGCCTCCTCCCTACACACACTGCACTTACAGAACTAATGAACCTAGCTGTTGACGGGACGGGAAACACGAAATAATCAATTCACTGAAGTATGGAACATTATTATTTGTCGGTCACTTCGATTCTGCTCAGTGTCGACATCAGCGGGTATGTAACGTGCCATACGTCTCCATGAAGCGGGTTGCATCGATTACCTAACTGTATCTCAAGGCTTCACCGTCGGCACAGTACTTCATAATCATCGTCAGCAATGTCAAGAGTGCTTTGGAATTTATCCGAATAGTATTAAGAGTGAACAGAGAATATAGTTGAAAAAGCGAGCGAATCAAATTACATAAACGAACATGATACCTATGAACGTTCCTTGAGTTCCAAAACTCATTATCCCTCAATTTTCCTAAAGATAGTTGATTTATGAGTGACATTTTATATTCAGAGATTTCCGCTCTTACGGAAGTGAAGGATACAAATGCATTGTGTATACAACAACACTACAATATTGTTTTATTGTGTGATTCACTTAATTAAAAATTGTTTTATTCTTTATTCATTGCAAATACTTACAGCACTAGAGGTGCTACAGAATGGCACAGACTTTTCAAATTTCCTTGATGTGGACTGGCTTTACGGACTTGCCATATCCTCTTGCTAGCTGCCATCTATCGTCGTCTAGACATTTTTTGACATTTTCTCAACTTTTCGGTTTCCTTATAGTAAAACCGAAATATTATTTTAAAAATATTAAAGAAACGTAAAACCATTTCATAAATAGCTATTTTCATTGAAAAATTTGAAGCCTTTTTCAAGAAAATGGTTTCAAAAAATTTGAAACTCCTTTTCACACGAATCTATTGAGTTTTCGAAAAACTTCTTTTAAAATTATTTGAAGTACTTCTACGCACAAATGTAATAGTGTATACAAATCGATGGAAATGTGCTTATTAACGGCGTGAGAGACATTTCAAAAATATTACATTGGTGTAATTTTTGAAAAAACAAACAAACAAACAAGAGAGTACACCAAAATGAATTTTACGTTACACTAAACAGTACAAATAACACTATCCAACAGAAAAAAATAATGAAAAAATTTGGAGCCATTTTTGAAAAAATGGAGTTTGTGTGTTTCTGAAAATGAGGAAATTTGAGCTCATTTTTATAGAAAACTAGTTTTCGAGAAACTTTATTTGACATTATTTAGAGCGAATGCACCCATAAATGCAATAACATGAAAAAATTATATTAAAATTATATTAAACTAAAGTAAATATTACCGACGTGAGAGACTGGGAAAAAAATTACATTTTTGTAATTTTTCGAGAAACCAAAATAGAGTAATATTACGTTTATGTCATCGGATAGGGTGCATTTGGTAATATCTCTTCCAAAAATGTACAGAAAAAATTTAAAGCAGTTTTTGAGAAAATCTTGTTTTTGTATTTTTTTAAAAATTGCAAATATTTCACACCATTGCACTAAAACTACTGAGCTTTTCGAAAAAATGTACATGAGCTATATGATAAATTATTAATGGACAAGACTTTTCGTCTGAAGGAAAAATTGGTCTTCAATTTAATAGTTGTAGGAAGACGCCGGAAAACTTCAAACTTTTGCAATTTTCGAAAATTCAAAGTTAATGGTCAAAACAAGACCTATGCCACCTTAATAAATGTATATTACTCTATTCTTTTAAGAAATTTAAAGAAAAAAATTGGTGTCGTTTTTGAGAAAATTTTGAAAATGTCCAGGGGGTTCATGTAGAGTAGTCCCAAATTTTCAAGAATGTTTCTCAAAATTTCAGAGCTTCTACTAGAGCCAGATCGACATAGGTTTCTTCAATTTGAAGAAAAGATCGTACATGTAATTTAGGCGCTGGTAGTGTCTACAGACAGACGGGCGGTCGGACGATTTGCTTCCAATTGGTTTTTCGGCATCAAGGACCGACAAAACAGGGATTCTGGCTACTCCACGTGATAGAAGATTTTTTCTCTTAATTTAGCAACTGGTTTAATGCACTTTTTCGCCACCAGAACCCGTCAATGAATTTTTTGTCTGCCGAAAATCCGCCGTTTTATCGTGCAGCATTACATAACTTTCTCCATACTACGTATATCACTCCGTATATACGTAAGTATACGAGGAAGTAAAAATGGGTACAAACAAAGGTTTCTGAACTCGTTACTCTCTTTGATTTTCTAAGTGTAGTAATACATTCACAATATAATAATAATAATAATAATAATAATAATAATAATAATAATAATAATGATAATAATAATAATAAAACAATAATGAAAACATCGTTTTATGCTTTCATAAAAACGTGCATGCACTCGTAGTCTCAATGAAGCTGTATCACTTAATTACTTTTATAGATGGAGTACTGGAACGCGCTGCACTGCGTCAAGCATAACGTGGGTTGCCCAGGTAAGATCCATTCTTCGATATGTTGGATCCCGAAATTTTGCGTGGCGTAAACGGCTACGTGACGCGTTTGCTTCATAGCACAGTGACCACCAATGAAACCGCCTCCTTAATTTGAAAATAACTTGATTGGTGAGATTGGTGAATGGGTCAGATATATACGGTTAGTTGCGAATTGTAGTCATAGTGTAAATACATATAAATTCAATTTTAGGTCAAGGAGTATATACAATTTTAGACACATAGCAAAATCGAAGCAGTACTAAGTTAAGTTACGAGTAAATTGCGTGAATAGTTTACATTTTTCAATATCTTATCTTTTATTGGCTCCAAGCCAAACCCAAATACGATCGAAAATGACTTCACTTGATATTCTGTTTTAGAGACAATTTCGTAGATAACTGAAGCGTGTGGCGGATAAACGGAACAAGCGCCACTGAACAATTGAGTAGAAGGGGGGGGGATGAAAAATATAATAACTTGCTGAACAGACCACGATACAATCCCAATGCTCCCAACACTCCCCCGGGTATGATGCTTCAAACAAATGACATCACACAGTGCTGTCACATAAAAAAAATCAGAGATTTTAGATTGCAATATGAGTTCATTACAGCACATCTCCGGATAAGAGGTCAATGGGCCTGCAGGCCCTTTCTCAGGAGATCGCTTCAATTATCGTATTTGTAAGAAAAATCCAAAATTAATTTCAATGAAATATTTTTAATTTTTATATAGTAATTTAATTCTATTGAATAAGAATTAATAATTTATATATGTAAATAATTTTATAATATGATTGCTTTTACGATAAATCAATTAAGAATTAATAGTAATGAAATTGCTGTAATTCTAAATATATAAGTCAGCCCTAAGAATTGGCCAACTATCCTATCGAAAATTATAATTCATTGGAATTTTTACAAAGTGGATTTAAAACGTTCTACGAAACTAAGTTTCGTTAAGTTTGAATTTAGGTAAGCCAAGTACATGTAAGTGTGCACGTAGGGGGCATGCAGAGGGGCCCTGCTCCCCTTGAAAGTATCGAAAGGCACTCTGTAGCCCTATGTAATAAAATATTTTTATTCCAGTAAATATTACCAAATCCTGATTTTCACCTTTTTACGATGTGGATTTGGAAAATTGATACAAGACATTTGGAGACGGGGTTTTCCAAACCATTTGGTAACACGGTAAATGGTTCAACATGAAATTAATAGTAGCGATTGAATATGGATGACGCAAAAAAATTGCGTTTGTGTTACTTTATGATGGATAATAGCTAACCTTTCGTTAATGCTGAAGAAGAAAAAGGCGAAGAGAAAATATTTGTAGAGAAGATAATGGGCGGCATGTCATGAAGCTTCAATCATACTTTAATTAAATAACTTTGAAATTACCAGAAGACGTATGTGAATTATTTGAGGATGTACAAGACAACATTCAATTTTCTTCGTCTTCCTTCTTTCGAAATTGGGTTGTCCGATTTTGAAGAAAAAAAAAACATAACTTCATGAATTTGGCATTTTCCACGCCCCGCATTTTCTACTTTTCGGGAAATTGTGTCATCAATTCGTTGGGTTTTATTTTTGTAGTCTGGGTGGACAGTATTAAATAAAAATTCTAATTGATCATTCTCAGCAATTAAAACTTTAGTTGATCAATACCTCACGTATTCTTCTCGGAAAGTTTCTTACGAAATATATGATTAAGTTAGGATACATTAGAGTACATTTTATCAAAGAAGTTTTATAAAGGAAATATTTTACAAAATATAAGGTACTTTGCCTACCATATTTTCTTTTACAAAACGTCTTTGACAAAGTTCTTGTACATTGTAAAGGCCCATTCACAATGCAAACATAAACATAAGCATGGCGTTAACATAAAAGTCGTCCATAAGCGGACACATTTACAATGCACTCGCATACGCATAACATGTAAGACGTTATGTCAATAGCTTGCACGATTCAAGCTTCTGTGCTTATGCATATGTCAGAAATAAGAAAGGAACCAATCACAGTACGTTAACTCAAAATGCAGTATCGAAATAAGTCGATAGACGAACTAACGCAATCCATGGCAAGAGCCCTCCTCCTGGTCATGGACACAGTCGATATCTCGAAATCGATTTTCGTATCCAACCAATAGTAGACTAGAATGTCTCATAGTCAATAGGAACTCTTATTTTGCTTACGTTGGACATTGTGAATTCTTGAATGCATCACGTGAATGTGCTGTGTGCGCAGTGGCGGGCGGGTGGGGCGCGTGGGGGCGCTGGTCGTCGTGCAGCGCGCCGTGCGGCGGGGGGCAGCGAGTGCGCATGCGCAGCTGCGACCGCCCGCCGCCCTCGCTGCCGGCGCTGGGCTGCCGGGGCGCCGCCCTCCAGGCGCAGCGCTGCGCCGGCAACGCCTGCCGCCCCACGCAGGGTGCGCACTTTGTCTCCCGAACCTCCCTGTTCGCCTATCTTCGCCTTCCTTTATCTCTAAAGAGAGATATTTCTTCCTCTCTTTTGGCCCCTCTCTCCACTCTCTTTGTCTCTTCTTCTCTTCTCCCACTCTCCCCTTGCTCTTTTTCCTCCACTTACTACTCTCTTTTCTTGTCAAAGTATCTTTCAACATCTTCCGCCCTCTCTCCCGTTCTTAGGCACTCCGTCCCACTCATTGGCACTCTCATTCACTCGTCTACTCACGCGCCTCCTCTCTCGCTCTCCTTCGCTAGATGTCTTCCTTTTTTCTTCCCACCCCCTTTCTTTTGCACACACACACTCTCTCCCCTTCCGGCTCTCCCAATACCCTTTACTTTCCATTTTTTTTCTCTTCCTCTTCTCTCTCTCTTTCTTCCTTTTTCTTCCTTCCTTTTCCCTCTCTTTTTCTTTTCTCCCTCTCATATTATATTGCCTTCCTTTAGGTTCCACTTTCTCATTCTCCAAGGAGTTTTTTGGGTATTTTTTCCACCAACGGTTGGTGCAACACATGATAGGGATATGTAGATTACATCATTCCACATTTTCCAACAGAGCAACCAAGTGGTCTTGAGATACGAAAGGCGAAACTCATAGAGATTTTTT